>MU251815.1:0-26561 GCA_019669835.1 Amylocarpus encephaloides
CTAGTAAATCCGTAATAAAGTCTATAGATATTTCGAACTATATTCGATCTAGTATAGATAGTAGCTTTAAGAATCTCTGTCGGCGAGACCTTTATATCTTATTCCTCCCGCAACTGTTGTAATTCTATATAAACGTACGAATATTAGTTGTTATTCCTAGCTAGAAGAATAAGCGAGCCACTAGTATATATATAACCTCCCTACCTAGGTGCCTGTGAAGCGCTATATCGTAGGTTACTTAAATTAGGCGAGCCCTTAGGTTAAGGCTATTAGGGACCTATTTTCGTCCCTGGAATAGTAGGTAACCTTATTCTAATATTACGTACTTAGATATAGACACTTTCAAGCTAAGCTCTGTAGGAAACCTCCTAGCGCTAGCCTTTATAGCACTTAGGGCCTTGTTATACTTAGGGTCGTTTACTATAGCCTAATCCTAGTCTATAAGCTCGTCTAGTAGTTCTCCTATTATATGGTCTCGTAGGCTAGTAGAGCTAGCCCTAATAGGCGAAACGCGAACTATAGGGCTTACTACTAGTATTTCGGGCTTTAGTAGCTGTATATTTCGGTCCGCTAGTCGCTTATTAGACCCGTTCTAAGGTACATCCTAGTCCCGCCTTAATAGGGCGTTCGCGCGTTCATTTTCCTTACTAGGGACGTGTATAATATAAAAGTTATACCTAAAGAGAATTAAGGACTAGTATATCTAGCGCTCCGTAAGCTTTTAGACGGTTATAAAGTACTTTAGATTCTTATAGTCTATACATATATTAAACCGCTTAACACTACGTAATTCGGCGTCCTATTCTTCTAGGTAGTATACGATAGCTAGTATCTTCTTGTCGTAAATCTTATAGTTATATTCCGCTAGGTTATTCTTCTTTAAAAAGAAGGCGTAGAGTACCTATAAGTCTTTATCGCTTAACTACTATAGCGTACCCCCTATATACTACCTAGAGGAGTCGGTTTTAATGTATGTAGGCTTGTTATAGTCGAATTAGACTAGCGCGGGAGCTAAAGTAAATATATCCTTTAGCTTATAAAAGGCTACGTCTACTCTATCGTTTTATACGAATTTCCGGTCTTTATACGTAAGCTCTGTAAGTGGCCTTACTAGATCTGAAAACCCTTTAATAAAGCGCCTATAAAAGTTAGCGAACCCTAGAAAGCTACGTACGCCTTTAACTAAAGTGGGTGCCTCCTAGCTAGTAATAGCCTTAACCTTTTCTAAGTCTATTTTAAGTCCTTTTTCAGCTTCGATAATAAACCCTAAGTACTTAGTCTCTTATACTTTAAATTCGTATTTATTAATGTTAATTTATAAGCTAGCGTCCTAGAGTCGCTATAGTACTTAATATACGTGCTTACGGTACTAGTTCCTATTCCTAGACGAATATATTAAAATGTCGTCTATGTAAGTAGAGTAGAATTCGTCTAGGTAGTCGCGTAGGGTCTAGTTAATATACTTCTAAAAAGTACTAGGTGTATTCGCTAAGCTAAATAAGGTAACTATCTATTTATATAAGTCATAGCGCGTCCGGAAAGTAGTCTTCTATTTATCGCCTTCCGCGATTTATATCTTATAAAAAGTAGCGATTATATCGAGTTTAGTAAACTATCGTACTTTACTAATATTTCGTAGGGTCTTATAAATAAGCGGTAAGAGGTAGCGGTCCTTCTTCGTAATACGATTTAAGCCGCGGTAATCGACACAGAAGCGTAAGCCTCCCTCTAGCTTTTTAATAAATAGTACTAGGGCTACTACTAGCGAATTACTAACGTGTATAAACCCTTTGTTAAGTAGGTCCGTTAGGGTCTTCTAAAGTACTAGGAGCTCGTCCCGCGACATACTATATAATAGCCTCTATAAGACCTTAGACTACTAACTATTTATGGTTTTAAGTTTAATAGTATAGTCGGTACCTGGCCCGCGTAGTAGTAGTAGTCGTTCTACTACCTAGTAGTCGAAGATACTTAGGAACTCGTGGTAGTAACTTAGTAGCTTAGTCGCTAGATCCGTATACTACTTTACAGCTAGCGCCTTCGTAATATTAGCTATACTAGCCGAAAACACTTATATGCCCTTTCGCTTCTACTAGCTCTTCTACTAGTAATAGAGTACCGTAGCTGACACCTATATAGCTACATTCGCTTATAGCCTGAAAAATGCCTCTTTACTACGTATAGTAGTACCTATAATTTCGATTTTCATTTCTAAACGTAGTCTATTAATCCTAGCGTCTTAAGCTGTAATCTATAGTATTTCTAGGATTATATTATAGTACCCTATAGGTAGGATATATAGGAAAACCCTAGACTCTCTATATCTATCTAGGTTAAGTGTAATAACTATAACCTTATTTACGGTTAAAGAGACTTTTCTATTAAACCCTATAACCTCTCGTAGTATAATAGGTAGGCGTATTAGGTTGTTATTCCGGGCGAAGCGGGAGTCGTATAGTTTATAAGAAAGGTAGCTAGTGTTAATTAGTATATTTATAAATAAAATATTATTTACTAATACTAATATAATAAATAGCTTACTATCTATAGAGCTTTTAAAACGACTTCATGCCCTATACAACTCTCTATACAACCCCTGGGCGCGACTTTAGCTAGAGGTTACTCTTTTCTCGAATCGGAGTCCGTTTCCTATTCTTTTACTTCTTTCACTTATAACTCTATAGCCTTAGCGCTAGTAGTAGAGGCTTTATTCTTTAAAGAAGTAGAGACTTACGGCTTACGTAAACGACTCTCTAGCTTAGCGTCCTAAAAGCCTTAGCGTCTAGGTGGGCCAGCTAGTTTAAAATAGTAGTCTAACACCTAGTAGTATATACTCCTATAGTGTACGTAAGCGCCTTTCTCGCGTCTCTTCTACCTTTCGGCTAGGGTAGCGCTAGTAGCGCGCTACTCTTGTGACTAGCTAGGAGGGCCTCTTTTAGCGACTACTACTGTGACTAGCGTAGGCTCTCATTCTATTATATTAGTAGAGGTTTATAGGTTATACGGCTTCGAATAGCCGCCTAGGCGTGCTTGCTTTCGCTAGGAGTCTTATACCTTCACTTCTTGTAGGTTGTCGGAAATGCGGCGTAATAGAGCCACATAGTCTGAATATAAGACAGGCTCCTCCTAGGTGATTAGGTGCCCTTGAAGCTCACGATTAATAGCGGCTCTCAGGTGGCCTTTACGTACCTGATCGTCTCATTTCCAACCCTAGGCTTCTAGGAGAGTCTGTTCAAACTCTTATAAGAAGTCCCGGAAGTCTCTATTACCCTAGCGTATTATATTAACTTTTAAGAGCGTCTTATTCTCCTTCTGTAGGTCGGTAAAGGTAAGGTCCAGCTACTTTAGGAACTCTTTAAGTGTAAAAGCCTAGGTTGTTTTAACGGCGCTAATCTAAGGGTATATACGCCCTGCCGCTTTCCCTATAAGTCGTCTAAAAGTGTACTAAATACGCTCCTTTTTAGTCCCGATAGCTCTAGCGTTAATTTTAAGCTTAGCTTCTAGGATACCTTTAAATTAAGGGTATAGCGACTCATTTTCGCCCGTAAACTAATTAGGGTGAGGGAGTAAGTGTTTTAGCTTCCGGATTAGGTCTTCTAGGTCTATAGTAGGGCCTGTTTTAGGTGTATATAGCTTCTAGTGTTCTAAGGTTCGCGTACTATTAAGTACTACCTATAATTAAGTAATCTCTTATTCTAATCGCGTATTCGTTTCTTATTAACTCTATATAAAGGCTATTAGCTAATCTAGTATAGCGGAGGGTTATACTTTATTTACTATACTACCTAGCTACTAAGAGTCGTAGGCTTACTTATTATTACTTATAGTACTTACTTATACGTGTACGTATACGTGTGCGTGTACGTGTATATATACGTGTGTATATACGTGTACGTATACGTATAGCGTATATCTACTTATACGTATATCGTATATATATAACTCTAGTCTATAAGTAATAGATAAGAGTAACGTACTTCTACTATAAGAGGCTAGACCTTAAATAACTTAAAAGGAATAGTTTCTGAAATTTAATTAAGAAGTACGTAGAGAGCTCGTAAAAGCGTAGCTCCTACGAGGTCTTATATATATAAGAAGAGGTAACTAGAACCTTCTAGAAGTAATAGGATAGAGTAGCGTCGAACTAAATCGAATTCTACTCGTGACTAGTACTTAGCGAGAGTCTGTGCTTAGCGAGAGCTTTTAGCCCGAGTACACCCTAGGGTCCTAACTCTTATAATAGTAAGACTTTATATTTACTATATATATTACTACTATAGTACTACTAAGTTAATTATTTTAGACCGTAAACCTTAGTTTATCTTAGCCTTCTAGAAAGAGTTTAATCGTATACTTAGAACTTAGCTAAGGCTTTCTACTACCTACTATCTATAGATAGATAAATAGACTAAAATTATAAACTAGTACCTAGAATAAATACTACGCTTATTTATTAGCTACTACTAAGATAATTAGATAGAGCTACTATCTATAATAGACTATATCTAGCTTACGCTACTATATAACTTACTTAGTTAAATAAGCCTATTTAAAGTACTATATAAATACTTAGCTCGTACTTCTTTTAACTAGAATATACCTATTATAGTCTTATCTAACTAAATAAGTGTAGAGAAGATAAGAGCGCTTACTAATCGTATAAAGAATATATAGAAGGCTACGAAATAAGAGCTCTCTTTAACTTACGAGTATATAAAAGCCTCTACTAATAAGTACTATTACCTAGTAGATTTTAGAGTAGAAGACTTTATCTAGCTTACTAAGAAATACTTACGTATAGAGAGGCCTAGTCGTAAGCTTAACTTTCTAGAGACTAGCCTATATAAGATTATCTAGTAAGTAGATAATACTTTTAAGCTCTAACTATCTAATTTAATAAAAATCTATCTAGTCTTCTCCTCTAATAGATTACGTAAGACTTCTTAGAATCCTTTACTAGACTAAAGTAATCTAGAGCTACCGTCTATTAATATTATAGGCGACGATAAGTAGGAAATTTAAGAAATCCTTATAAGTAAAGGACGATAACACCTCTACTACTATATTAAATAGCTAAACTAAGACGAAGACCTATAGTAGTATTTTACGTCTAACTATAAATACGCCTCTTATAAAGTAAGAGACTTTTACCTAGCTAACCTAACTTAACCTAGTCTACTAGCTCGCTTATACGACTAGTTAAATACTTAGGAAGGTAGAAGAGACGATTATAATAATTTAGATAGTAATCTAATTATAGATACTTAGTTAAGGACGACCTTCTTTAAAAGAGAGAGTACTATTATAAAGTTAGAGGAACTAGAGGCCGAGTACGTATAGTACGTAGTATGTATATACTACTAGTATCTTATATTTAAGCTTCTATTTCTCTAGAACTCTCTTCTCTTCTTACTTTATTATTCGCTTAATATAGTAGTTTCTATTTAACTTTATATTTATTATAGTAAGTAGTAGTTTACTTTATATAGTTATAGGTATTATACGAAAAGAGATAATTATTAGCTTTAGAGGAGCTAACTTTTCTAATCTTCGTTATAATCTATAGAGTAACTTAGAGTAGAGCTTTTCTCTTAAGTCTACTATAGATATACTAAAATTTATCCTTCTCTTTCTCTTTTAATAAGTCTATTACTATCTTTACTACTATTTAGTTAAGCTATACTAGAAGTATTATATAGTCTCTCTTAAAGACTTTTAGATTTAAGAGGAGATATTTCCTTTATTATAGTTTATAGGTATTTAGTAAAGTAGTTTCGTATACTATATTTATATTATCTAGAGCTTTATATAAGAAGCTTCCTAGTATATATACTAGTACTATTTAGTATAAGAAGCTATTAGGTATAGTAACATAAGAGACTCTTAAGTTTTAAGAGTTCTAGAGGTTTATAATTATTTCGCTCTATTATTATATAATCTTATTCTAGTTCGTAATTACTTTACTAAGTTACGTAAACTAATTTATCTAAGATTCCGTTTAGGCGTTTAGGAGGTCGTACAACTACTAAGCCTATACGAGATTCGCTATAGCTACGCTACTTCCTTCGCCGTTGTCTTAAGTTGTTATTTCGTAAATTCTTTCGTAGTACGTAGACTTGCCTAGTCGTACGACTTCTTATAATTACGAGATTATTCTAATGTCACAGGTTAACACTAAGAATAAGACAACTGAATGTCAATTGTAAGAATAAGGAGAATAATCTAAAGAGAGAAGAAGGAGCGGAAGCTTGACAAATTTATCTCGTACGAGAGGCCTGCTCGCTTAGAACCGAAGGCAAGATCAGGTGATCGACTCCTGAGGCTCACATGGTTCTGAACCATAAAAGGTAAGGCCCACCCGTCGGCCCTGATAGACTTAATAACCGTAACCCATTTACGGTTCCCTGGCTGTACACAGACTGGCCGACTAGAGCGCTTAGAGCCTGTTACAACTTTTGTAGTTGTGATAACTCTCATTTAAAAGTCCGTCTCGTCGAAGTTGTAGATATCCTCCTCTAATATCCCATATTTAGCAATTGTATTTCGTATAGGGCGGAACCAAGCGCGTATAGTTTCAGGATCTTCGCATTTTACTCGTTGATAGTCGTATTTACGGGTGTATTTCGATTAGAGAGAGTCGTGGCGTCGTACGAAGTTCTGAACCTAATTCTGACCGACTATAAGCGGATTATCTTGTTCCGTACCTGACCGTTTTTGAAGGAGTAAATTAGTCATTTGCCGTATAGACTCTACTCTTAACGGTAGGCCTCGGTTTTCCATAGATAGTATCTATTATACAAGTGTTAACTCCTCTAGATCCGTAAGTTTTTTATTATTAGGTCGAGAGTCGCATCGTGCGACGCGTCCGTTAACGCGATCGCGTGTAGTCGAATAGGGGGCACCATATGAAGTATAAGCGGCTTTGAGGTTTTTGAAATGGCCTTAATGAAACGCATGAATAGCGAGAGTAATTCGACCTTCTGTTTAAGACATTTGAGTAGTAATTGGTTGAGATATGATGGTGGTAAGTGGTAGGTTTGTTCAATTAGTGGGGTAAAAAACACGACTCGCATGTAAACACGACTCGCTTGTGAAGTACGTTACTTCTATAACCTTACTTACTTCGATAACTAAATAACAGCTATTGTGACGAAGTACTTTCGGGTATTTACTATATAGGGTT
The DNA here is from genome assembly GCA_019669835.1 of Amylocarpus encephaloides. Taxonomy (NCBI): domain Eukaryota; kingdom Fungi; phylum Ascomycota; class Leotiomycetes; order Helotiales; genus Amylocarpus; species Amylocarpus encephaloides. The sequence continues at coordinate 7,184 of MU251815.1, forward strand.
AAGCGAGGCTAAGCGAAGTTTAGCCAGTATGAGTTATTGTATAAAACTATATTTAGGTCGCGAGACTTCTTAGAACTTTCCTTTCCTTCCTTCTCCTTTGTTTTAGATTCTTTGAGAATAAATGCAAGATTTTTACTGCGGATGTAACTATCTTATTCCCCGGCGTCCACTACTGTAGTCTTCTGTGACACGGTTTTATGCGGGGTTGGTTAGCGGTAAGCCACGCCCTACTACTCACCTACAATGGACCAGTTTCATCCATTTACTAGAGTTCCGAGCGTCTCTACTATTGATAGGTACGGTGATATGGGACAAAAGCTGCTGCCTACTAGGCAGCAGGGTTATTGTTGATAAGGCATGAAAATATATATGAGGCATACCTCAGGGAAAAAGAAAAACGGAAATCAGACCCTTTTACCTCAACTCTCGAGACTCCACATTATCAAGTGCCATTTGAAGACCCTCATTACAACATCTACCCTCTCCTACGTTTCCCTATTCTCCTCAACAAGTCCCTTTGCTAGCCGTTCCTTTCTCCTATGTGCGGCGTTGTGAAGTAGATTGACATCAGAATGAGCCAGAAGGGAGTACGCTTCCATGTCACGTTTCGCGATCTCTCACCCGATATACGGCGGCTCTTGGCCTCTCAAGGCAGGAATTTGATAAGTGAGAAACTTAGAGAGCGCTTTGAGTCCGGCCGGATTGAAACTATCAGACTGGATGTCAAGGGTGTCCAATAGCGTCCCAATATGAACGCTCATCTGGACAGCGTGGAGGTTCGCATCCAACACCCGTCGAATGTCCGTTGGAATACCATCGAGGATTGCCTCCCAAAAGCCCCGCTCTGCATCCTCAAATCCTTCCGGCATGCGAAACTCGCCACCAGTGAACCTCCCGACGAGGTCGTGGATTCTGCAACACCCCATGCCGAAAGGAAGGTCAGACGAGAGTTCCCAATCGACAATCCCCGACACCTCACCATCCTCCTGAACCAGGATATTTATGTGGTTGAGGTCGGCGTGTGAGATGAATAGCGGAAGGATCCTGAGCTGATCTGAGTTGTCGAGGAGCCTTTGAATGTCTTCTCGGAAGGGCTTGATTTGATCAGCCCGGGGCTGATTCTTCTCATCAATCATTGCGGATTGAAGCATCTTAACCTAGGCACAATAGTTCCCTCGACGACGGCGGTGCTGCCGTAGGCGACGAAGCCACGGGAGAGGATCTTGCCCAACGATTTGGCGCATGCGACATTCAGAGCACGGTCAACGAACGCAGCACTTCTCCGCCACGTTTGGCCTGGGATAAAAGTCATGTAATATGGCCAGATCTCTTCGCGTTCGAGAACTTCGTCCCTGATCTTCGCAATGTCGGGTACCACATCCCCAAGCGCCTGACGGGCACGTCGGAATGTGTCGATGTCGAGAGGTTCCACTCGAAGCTGCACGATTCCCTTCTCGCCAGATTCCATCGTCACGATCAAGGTCCTACTAAAGAATCCTTGGATATCCACGCCTCGAGCCTTCGTGGCCCGGATATTGAGGTGGGACCGAGCGAGCTCTTTCGCCTTAGCTTCGAACCCGTGTTCAAGGATGCCGGGAGATCGGAGTCGGAGTAGATAAACTTCGTCATAATAGCGACGTTGAGGAGAGAACGAGATCAAGAGATGCTATTCCCAGATACACCTGGTTAGGATATCTCTTTACGGTCCGCCATTAGTTAAATACTATCGCGTCATTTTACATTTGTTCACCCCTGTAGGTTGTAGCAGTAGGTGTCGATCGAATGTAACCTTGGCCCTTCTCCGGTAACAAAAACCAACGGCTATTAATGGACTATGGCGATTACAAATTTCCCATTTTACTACTAAAAATTCTATTTATAACAAGTTCAGATCTATTTCCATTTGCCCCGTCATTGAACGGGGACAAGTCGCTTCAACAGTATGTACGTCTTTTTTAGAGCCTCATATTGTTATTCGTTTGGGAGGTTCGACTTAAAATCCTAGAAGATGTGCCGCTGAAGCTTTAGGCGTCATTAATCATGACCACTGCCACTGCTACAGCGAGTGCCATGGTAGAACCTGAAGAGTAAGGTACTAGAAGTTCAGGATTTACACGCTAGAATTAAAGCGCTGGGCACTAAGATCTTGGGGCTTTCGAGCGCCTAAAAGCCAAAATAACATGTCAAAGTGCCGACACAAGAATACCACTGGAATTTCCTTACGTAGGTATTCATCATCCATGCCTTGAATCAAGACTTGAAACGTCACTCAAGTACTGACTTTCTAGCTCAGTCAGTGCGCTAATGCAGCGTAACTTGGAATCCTCTACATTCTCTACCTACTCTTCTTGTATCCCTCATCAACCTCACATGACGAATGCACAAGTCAATAATGGAATCACTAACAACATCTGCATTTCCCCGAATAACGGATATGTGATTGTCTAAAAGGCCTTGCCATTCTTAAAAGTCTCCAGCGAAAAGTTACTACCATACAGTAGGGCTACCACAATGCGAGCGTACGCCACTGCCCGGTGTAAAGCACCAAAAGTGTATGAGAAATATATCAAATCTCCCCTCAGTAAATTGTCGCCAACTCATAGCATTTTGTTCACATGACATCCGATATACACATATTATATCTTTGAAGCCCAGAATTTCACAGTACTCCGTCCACCATACGATGCGGCTTCCTAACTTAGAATTCAACAACAACATCATCCTCGACAACAAACATTACCTTGGCTGTTTGCTGGAAGGGCTTCAGGTTACTCCGTCGGCGGTGAACAGGCGCTCTATTGCCTTCATGTCTTAAATATGCAGGTTATTGTCCGCTATGGACAACCTCAATGTAATCGTCGTTGGTTAGGTGCAGTTTTAGTAACTGCACGATTATCGCTATGTTTCCAAATAGAATTGATGTATACAAATCATCGACTATTATAACACCAAAGTTTTATAGTGCGCGAAAGGCTCAAGGCTCATTGGCCGTGGACCACTACTTTTCCCTAAACCTTTCTTTCGCATCCTCTTTAATCATATTCTTATTCGCTGGGTTTAGGACCTGGCATGAGCGATATCATCGTTTTAAATACCCAGGGTAGGCCCAACAACCATTACACAACGAACTGAGAGAGGGATAATATACCTTGTGCTAAAAATGGAAAAATAAGAGTTGTAGAGCGAGACTCTCATGGAATGGGGTGTGATGCAAATGGATCCATATCATTTTTTAAGGAAAGTTCAAGGATCCTGGGAGACAAGAGGGTGGCAAAGGTTTTAAGATTCACTCGTCGACAGCATCGCTACTCTCGACAACAAAATACTCTTTTAGCACCCTGCCACGTTTGAATGCGAGTTCTCTTGGGGTGTGCTTGTGAACTTGGCCAGCAACACACCTAATATCTTCAGCATTCATCTATCCCCCTAGTTGTATGGACCATTGTATGTTCTCGTTACAAACCTTAGGGGCCTTACACTTGACGTGCTCTGGGCTTGGACGATATATATATCGGATATATCCGATTGAGATTTGAAGGTGGATAACTACTTTGCATTATATGACTCGAAGAGACAGATAATATTTTTGAAGACGTTTTACGCTCGAGGTTTGTACTCAGAAGTGCACTATAAGTAGGGATCGGCTCTCTCAAAATTTTACTCCCCTAAGCTTGTTGTGGAAAATGGGAGGTCGGTTATGTATCAACCCCTCCTGCATGTGTCGATAGGTGACCACAAAAGTGCAATGCTACAAAGTCCTATCATATCACATCGATCTTGGAAGCATACTTACATGCACTGTACAGTACATGCATCGAGTTACAAAGTCGCAGGCCTACCCGAGGACCTCGACAGCAAAGACAACAACCATCATCGAAGGCTTCGCGGAGACCGGCCATTCCCTAGACAAGGCGTTTTGAAATTGTGTCGATTATTTGCTTTGGGTTTCAGAACATGAGCGATCCTATCAGGTAGAATTTTCGTGAGATAGACAACGGGGCTTCTCACTGGACTCTTTGGGGATGGCAAACCGCGAGTTCGCGGTTTGAGAAAAGGCTTTCATAGAGGTTTGAGCGCACCAAGCAATAGCTTTTATGTCGGTTGGGAGGTCGCTGCTCGTGGCACGTAAAAATGCAGAGATTTCAGAAAATCATGTCTAATTCCTCGAAGGGGTATCTCATTTCTCATTACAACTACACGCTAATACGCTTGATTTGAACAGATTTGCAGGCCCACGATACACATCTCAACACATATTATTGTAAATCTTCTTCCATCTCGGCCACTCACTCCTATCCTCCCTCCACTTCTGTCGAATGAGATCACTTTCAAACTCATTGCGTCCAGTCTTCAAATCAATATCGCGAACTTGCACCCACTTCGTCCGATACCAGAATTTGTACCCAAGATAACATATCACGACAATAGGCATAGCCAAAAATGCCTCGAAGAAATTCGAGAATCTATTTGCAATGTTCTCATCACCCGAAGACCCGCTGGGGGATAACGCTACCCAAAATTGCGCGGCGAGGACCAAGAAGAGGCAGATCATACCGATCCAAGACCCAGCAACGCCGATTGGAGATTGGTAGATGAGGTCGGTCAGGAGGTTACCTTGTAGAATCCATGCACGGCGGAATTGGATATGGGAGTAGCAGATGGATATCCAGGTGAAGATTGAGGATAGTCCCGAGAGGGCGAGGAGCCACGTGAAGGCTGGCCCTCGAATTGGAGTGATATAAAGGTAGGATAATAATCCTATGGCACCTGCGATGCTAATGGCGACGAGAGGCCTGCCTTTGCGATCGTAATAAGCCAGAATACGAGGAGCTTGGCCTTGCTCGGCAAGGGCCGCGAGAGTTCTTGTCGCGCCACTAAAATAAGTGTTAAAAGGCAATTATGGATAGAGATAGAAAATTATAGAGGATGGAAGATGTACACTTACTACATGGAAGAGTTCGCAACACTAAGGACGGCTATCATTACCACGCAATTCATGACAGAGTCGAGACCGGATATTCCAGCATCTTTGATGGCAATAATGAAAGGAGATGCTTTACTGTCGACATCGTTTCTTGAGATCAATTGCGGACTTGTGTAAGGGACAAGCAGTCCAATTACACCAACGGAGATCACATAGAACTACATCAATAATTAGTATGTAGCCTTCTTTCATGTTTTGATTGGAGTTGCATACAACTGCGATACGCCAAAACACTTGCTTGATAGCTGTAGGAAGCGATTTACTTGGGTTGTGAGTCTCGGCTGCAGCTAGACCGATCAACTCTGTGCCGGCAAAACTGAACGCAGCCGTCACTAGAATATTACAGAATCCCTTGAAGCCATCGTTGAATGCTCCTGGGTTCGACCAATATCTGCCTCCTATATAACCTGAATCTGGGCCGCCGCCACAATTAATGACGACGCCAAGGATACTATTGTTGTTAGTGGAGTTACTGCATGAACAACCAGAAAAAAAAATAACTAACATGAATCCAATAATAGCAGTGACCTTCATTATACTGAAGATATATTCTGCTTCACCATATATCTTGACTGGCGAAAGATTGATGGCTAGAATAAGACCTAGGAACATGGTAATGCTTGCCCATCCAGGGATGCCGGTATCCTGGGTAACGGGGGAGTTAGCTTTTCCCTGTCTAGGAAAGTCTCGGGATGAAAGTGAAAAGATTTCGCTCATATAGTGAGGGTTTAGGATCGACTCAGGAGTGGCAGAGTACAGGAGATAAAACAAAGTGCAACGATAAAGGCCCTATCAACTTACCCAGAACTCCAGAGTGATAGTAGCCGCCATGATCTCGAGTGGCATAACGAAGAGCCATTGCGTGGCATAATTCCAACCTGATGAAAAGCCCCATGCCGGATCAATAAATCGAGTGCCGAATGCTGAGAATGACCCAGCGACAGGGAAGGTGACTGCCATTTCGCCCAGTGCTTGTACAGTGCAGAAGAGCACGCCGCCAATGATGATAAATGCCATTAATAGGGAAGCTGGCCCTCCTTGTTGGAGAGCCTGACCAGTGCCAATGAATAATCCAGCACCTACACAATATCAGCATATATACCCTCACTTCCTAACCAGAATTGGACCAACCAATCGATCCTCCAATTGCTATCATCTGAAGATGTCGGCCTTTCAATGTTCTGGTTAATGGCGTGTGGGCGGTGTTGTAGACCGCCGTCTGAATATCGTACACCCTTCGTCCATTTCCACCGCTCGTGGCCGAAGCAAATGTTCTGGAGGGACCACTTCGAAAACTGTCAAACACTCTTGATGTAAAGACCTTTGCTCCTTCTGGCCGAGCCAGCAACGGCGTTGCCGTCGAGGACGACTCTGAGTACACTTTTGCGTCTATTTCCAACTCTTTGGACAAGCTCTTGAGATCGTCTAGCTTGACGTCTTGCGACATGGTTTAGGGGACCTCTGGTACACGTATCCTGAAGACAGAAGATTAGAAGTGCGGCGCTGTGGCAATGTTATCTGATCATGTCAAGAAGCCGTTATGGGATCAGTCTGGCGAGGACGAAAGATGTCAAATGGGACGAAAGGTGTCAAATGGCCATCAAAAGTCTTCCCTCGTTCTGCTTCGACAGTTGAAACCCACAGTGGGATGGCTGATGAAAGATAGTGCGGGAAGTGGCAGGATGGTTGTCGCAGACCCGCAGAGATAAGGACTCTCGGACTTGTACTGTACAACATCGGGCTAGTAGCCTAGTACGGAGGTACTAGAAAATGTACAACGTGGTATGGGGAGTTGTCCATATATGCTCTAGCGAGGGGTGGCGCTCGGATGTAAGAACTTTTGGAAGTTGCTCAAGGCGGGCTAAAGGCGTACGTACTTCGTCTGTTTGTGGAACAATAACTCGCAAGCAATGCACTGCACGACACCCTACAGGTTGAGAACCTAGGAAAGTGATCAAGTGATGGCGTCTAACTGTGCAGGCCCTGCAGGGACAAAGTGTGTGTTGGAACAGCACCCCTGAAGGAGCCAAATCGTACGGTTGCTAGAAAACCAGCACGATGAATAAACACAACCATTAACCTTAGGAGTCGCCTGACTCCAGTGCCGTGGCGCCTTATAGGTTGAGCCCGAAGGAAAAGACACTTGCTTATCAGTGGCCATTGAAAACTCACTGAAGACATTTAATTTTTTTGCCACGCACTTCTGTGCGATTATGTTCTTTCCGTCCAGAGTCGTGCTAATTCTAGGCTCGGGTGAGTAGAGCTATCACTCAAGCTGCTCTTGCCTTGAAATAAATTCCCAATCCTCGAGTTGAAGAAGAAAAGGGAGGGCAGCAAAATAGCCGAGATATAGCCGAGGCAACCATTGCGTTCATTGTTGACTTGTCGAACTTCCCCTCTTACACCCTGCCCAACAACCTCTTATTACGAGGTTGAATTCATTTCAACTTGCTGCTTTGCACTTTATCTGAGAAGGTTCAAGGGCAGCACTCTTAATTTGTGAGACGATTTTCAGATCGAGATGATCACAAGTCAAGATCTTGGATGTTTCAAGAACGTTCCACTCGCCGAAATAGGGGGTGCACCTAAATTTCCCAAAAGAGAGAATCTAAGCTACTGTATTGCGCCAAACTGGCCCGAAAGCGGAGACCCTTGTGCTATTCTACAGTTCCTGCCACCGCAGCTTACGCTCGCCTCAATCGTATTTACCACCGATCTCAACCTGACGCCTCGCAAACGTGTCGCAGCAAAACCTGGGTCGTACATCAAAACCGAGGTCGATCAATAGTGACAGGAATTCGGCCCGCTACCGAAGAACGGGTGAGAGTCGAGGGTAGCAAGCCCCCCACCGTTCCCAAAGAGGAAGCTCGCGAAATTCGAACCTTTCTTCCGCACTCGTCTCCCACGTCGATGTGGCTGGCATAAATTGTACTCGGCATGGAGACAACATCGGGCCTGAAGCTCTGGACGTTAGAACTTCTTGGCTCTTGGAAAAGAGCTCGCGTCAAACACCGTGTGTCCCAGAGGGTTGAACCATAAGTTACCCCTGAATCGTCGTAAGAGTTTCCCCGCCACTCTGTCGGGTCTGGCTTCAGGGGTTGATCCGAAGTAGGGCTTCTTTAGCCCTTGGATAATGTCGGCGGATGTTCCTGAATGGAGGGTTGCCCGCAAGAAACTTTAGAGCTGGTCCAACCGTTTGACATCACGACAACATTGAAACAGTTCTTCTCGTCACTAGAAAACTCTATTTGCAGCGGTTGCTTACATTTGTTGGCGTTGTTGGTTTTTCTTCCGTTTTTGCAATGTTAGATTTGCTGTAAGACTCTTTTCCCACGTCGAGTCTCCATGCCTTATTTTAATTACCGTTCTATCCACTCTATCTGCATTTCGGGTCAGCACACAAGACTCCACATCATCTATCGACTCAGCTTGTTCTTCGGCTTCTTCGCTTCTTCTACGCCCGATTTGCTCTTTGATTGGCGTTCAAATTGCGCGACAAGTCTCAGTTGTCGTCGACATGGCAAGGGTCATATCTGATAGTGGGCCGATATAAATCACAACATTGGGGCGAGACTTTTAGCGTCCTATCAAACCTTGCAAACCATGCTTTTGTCTGCAAGTCCTATGGGCTTTGCCGTCTTTCTGAGACACAAGTTGAACACAGAAACTGTGGTGAAAGGTAGTCTTTGGATGTGGCGCCGATCGCGCTGCGGAGATCGTTTGCTTTTCCAGCTTCAAACATCCCCAACGCCATGACTGGACCAACGGCTCGGCGGGATGAACATGGGGTGATGGACCATCAATGGCTTCGACTTCGGGTTCCCTGCCATTTGAGGGCTCGTTATCGTTGACTGATGATGAGAGGTAATGGCTCGCTGACTCTCATCCGTGTTATACGACGAAAGGCTAATGTGATTTGCGCTCATATGAATGGCTCCATCACATGCTGACACTTGAGCTTGACGGGTGGTTCTTTCAGATGGGTTTGTGACTTCATCTTGATGTTTTCTTCACTTCTTCACGCGGTCTGATTCTTGTATGAGATGACCGCAATGGAGGCCTTTCGTCGATTCTCTAGTGACTTACCAGAATCCCGGGTCTTTCGAGATGATAAACCCGTGATGCTAATAAGCTGGGTACGTAAAGTTCCAGTTTTAAGGCTTCAGTTACTTAAGATCAATTCACAATTATTACTTGAGATTAACCTCCAGACTCCACCTTCCCCAACATTCCACAGATTTAGCACAACAAGCATTTCATTCTTAATTCAACCTTAATACGACCTCAATTTTCGAAAATATCTAAGCTATGGAAACAATCTTGAAATATAGTACTAACAATGTCTCAATTAGTGGTGTACGGTCTACGCCATCACCGTCATTGCCTTCCGAGTAGTAGGACGATATGTCCGCACAGAAAGAACCTACCGCGAAGACACTATAATGCTTCTCGCCATAATACCACTCCTCATCCGCCAATCCCTCGTACACGTCGTCCTTCTGTTCGGCACCAACAACACAGTCCTCACCGATCTCTCCTCCGCCGCAATATCCCGCCGTGAGCTAGGCAGCAAACTGGTTCTAGTAACAAGAATCCTATACTCCGCATACCTCTGGTCTATCAAATTTTCGACCTCAACTTTCCTTCATCAACTCACAGCTAGCACAGCTGGAACAGGCCATAAACACATGCGGCTGCTGCGAGGTTTGCATGGCATTTTATTGCTTACTTTCATTGCAAACATCATTTCAGACCTAGCGCCCTGCCAGCCATTCTCACATTTCTGGCAGGTAACACCAGATCCCGGAGTCCAATGCAGAAGCGGCTATTCATTCCTTCTTACGAACGGCATTTCAAATATCGTTACAAACGTTGCTCTAGTGTTATTCCCACTTCCGGTCATCCTCGCGAGCAAACTCACAATCTGGAAGTAAAAACACCACCTCAACATCTTAGTAAATGTGGCACTAACCAACCCCCCCCCCCAGAAAACTCTCCATCGTAGCCCGCCTGGCCCTCCCTCTCTTCTCCGTCGGATTCACAATTTACTGCCTCATCACCATCCTCCCCACGTCCTCCCACCCCAGCTCCAACAACCAAGGCCACCGCACCCTCATGGCCTCCCTCGACATCCTCCTCAACACCTTCATCGCCAACGCCGTTGTCCTCATGTCACTCATCCGGGATCGCGGCTACAAAAAATCAAAGTGGAAGTGGGAAGTCATCGCCACGGGCAAAGAAGCGGGCGGGTCAGGACGTAGTATCACGAAGAAGGTGCGCACGAACTGGGACGCCAGGGAGGGGCAGTATGTGACTGTGGGGACAAATACGAAGATTTCTGGTGGTGGTGGGAGGAAGGATGTCTGGGGTGGTGGGATGGCCGAGTTGAACAAGAAGGGGAGTTTGATTGGGATAAATAGGGGCGAGGAGGAGAGTAGTATTGAGATGACGAATTTTGAGGGGAGTGATCAGGGAAGCTTTTTGAAGGATGAGGAATGTGGGGTGAGGATGGATGGGGTGGAGAGGCCGGAGAGGGCGAGGTTGCTTGGAGAGATTAGGGTTGCTAGGGAGTGGGAGGTTCGTACTAGTCGGTAGTCATGAGGTACGATTTTGTGATGATTGTGATGTTGGATAGCGCGAGTTTGTAGATTCATTTTGTATGTGATAATGATAATCATTTATCACACATTTATTCAATACTGGAACTGGCGCGATGTACTTATGTACCTTTCTGGACATTGAATCTGAAAGAGAAGACTGCAAAATAAAGTCGGGCTCATAAAAGAAAATGACTTACCGTCCTCAGGTGTCCTAAAACCCTCTAGGCTCGCTTACTATCGCTTCATAATTATTCTCGCTTTTTTATTATTACACGATTGTGCCAATGCTTCGGCGAGGACAGCCTAATTGGAAGGAAGTACAAAGATATAGAGAGAGAAAATAGACTAGCCCATTCCCCTTCATGTCTCGCGGCAAACTGTAGTTGAAATCGCCAGCACCAGTATCATACGAAAACTAAAATAATAGAACGAGATCAAAAGTAAAGGAATTGCTCTAGGTGGTAATAAAATAGGATAAATTGGTACGCATACAAGCTTACGTCAACTGTATATCCAGTTTAGAGCATTAAAATTGACCTGACTTGGTGAATGTAATAGAAGGAACCCTCCAATCTGCATTTGCCAAGCTGCATTTGTGCAGCACGTACGATCCATACTGCTGCTGCGACTCCGAGGCAAACTCATGTGTATTTCGGCTCAACCCCCCATTCGCATTTGTGACTCCTACGATCACAGTTTCCAGACCGGGAAAATATAAAAGAGTTTCCTGCAAATGTCTCTTCCCTATTGCGGACAAGTAAGCAAACCAAGCATGCCGATGAGAAAAGCCAATGTGGCGAATCTTTGATCTGTCGTTGGGCGGCACATGCTCCATCGTCGACAAGTCTCTCGGGGTATTAAATCCATTGTCGATCACAAATATATCTTGTTCGAAGTTGACGTATGGATAGCACTTGCGCGCCAGTTCATGTCCAAAGCAGTGTCTATCGCGTCTGCGATATCGAGCTATATCATTGACATCGTCTGCCTCAACGATAGGGGGCCAGGGATACATGATATATGAAAATCTCATTTGTACCTTCCGACATCCTTTTGATAGTTGACAAGCACACCACAGGTCGTAAGACTCTAGCGCTATCTGCCTGGATTCTGCGCATGTACCTAGCAAGGGTGGAGGCACTCGAGGGTGTAAGATATTGTGGAAGGTTTCGAAATGAATCAAGCGTCATTAAATCGCATATTTCCATATTTGAAGCCGCAGTTCAACAGGGAGTCGTTGGAATTGGGGGAAGGTGTTGCGTGAGCCGAGAGCTAGTGAAGATGATCGATCGCCTGAAGTATAATCCATGGTAGTTTATGTTCAGCGTGCGTGGGCACCTGGTGTGTGCTGAACGCGAAGAACAAATGATAGTGTTGTGGCGACAGAAGGAGTTCAAGAAATGTTGGAGTGAGGTTGTTGTGTTGCGACGGCTTCATTTCCCTTCATTTCGCCCTTGATTTCAGCCTTCCTATGCTTTGTCAGCCATATCTGGGCCACATGAGGTCGTGTTTTTATCACATGTTTTTATCATTCCCCATAGTATACTATGCCTATGGTTAGTCGCACGGTTTGAAATAGTTAGTGGTACCCACTACAAACAAACAACGCGACTATATAGGGCATCCGTACTAATTTAAGAGTAGCTACTCTCTTCAGAACACGTGACCACTATCCACATCATTTGGCAACTTGAAAAGATTTTTACGGAATAAGGTTCCTCCGCCATCAAAATGCTGCCTTCCGATTGGTCATAATGAGTGGATCATAGTTCTACGCTTCCTAATTCGTAAATTACTTGTTGATTTAGCGTAATTAATAGGCCTCATAAACAATGCATTGCGAGCAGCAACGTCTTGGGAGAAGAGAATCTCAAATTTTGTGGCCTCCATTCGTCGTTCCTGATACCCCCCTCCCCTCCCCCCCTGAGGTTGGTGTATTTATTTACTGGTGTTGTCCACCATGGCGGATGGATTGTACTGGCATGTTGCCCTAGAGCAGCTTATTATTAGCCTTGCTTGCGTCAGAGAAAAGTTCCAAAATACCACAACTAACGAGCGAAAACCGGCCTTTAAATGTGGTCAGACATACTCTTCTTACCGCTTCCGAGGATATTCGACTCGTCGCTAATCTCTTAGTGGCAGGGTCTATATGGGCAATAGAAACAGGAGGTGCGCTGGACCTTACCTACAAAACTTTGGGCGCAGGCAGAATGTCTATCGTTTGAAATTGCTGCTCTTGTTGCGTTATGTTATCCTTACATTTGCCATCACCATGTTGTGATCTGCCTTTCTATAGATATGAACTGTTCGTATAACTGCGACACGAGATTCAAGACTTTCTTTCTTTGCACATCAATTTGGGATCTTGTTGTTTGGCAATGTGTAAAGCAATCTGTTAGCCACTATAACGTAATAATGGTTATATGAGTCACTTATTTCCTTAGTAATTATTACAAATTATCGGTAAGGTGGCAAAGAAGATTCTGGAGGATATTAAAACCTGATTAGTCAGGCAGTCACTCTCTATATAAAGACTCGCTTGTTCCTGTATTATAGTGGGCAGTCCCTTTTAAATGTTTCCTGAGAAATACTCTCTTTACCCTACCCTAGAAACCAAATTCTGACTCCTGCATAAGGCTCTCACAATCTCCAAATTTGAACATGTTTTGCCCTTTATTCTATTTGCTCTTACAGTCTACGTACTCTGAAGGTGTCTATTTGTCTACATAGCAACATCTATTGGGGAAATGGATTGGCTGGTGCCCGACATGATACGTTGCAACACCGAGATCAGTGTATTGATAGCTTTCTTCAGTTCTGAGCTTTCATCTGCGGCCGGTGAATTCGGATCCTTCATGGCGCTACAGAGTCTGTTTAACATAGCGATGTCCTCGGAGACTAGTTTTGCGGCAACAAGAGTTTCTTCTTTGATGTCATGGCATTCTAGCATGCAGATGCAGATGGAGAAAAGCGCCATGAATGGATAGGCACCGGCTAAACTGTTGAAGGCCAGGTCAGTGTCAGATTTGAAGCAAAAAGCGGAAGCCTCTTACTGTAATGACATCAGCCCAAGTTTTATTTGCGCTTCTGATACGAGGATGAATGCCTGCAAAAGCTTCCTCGCGACACGCAAAGACCGCTCGAATGTGGGCTCGTGTGCGACGCTCTTGTACCACTGGTGTTGCATGAGTAGGATGCTTGAGTAGCCATGAATGAGGAGGTCCGCGAGTAGCCACTTCCCAACTCTGTTGTCTGCATTTTCTGTCTCGATGATGTCCTCCTGTTTTCAAATTTCAGCAATTTGAGTGTTGATCTAATAGAAGTGCCTCACTATTCTCCATTCCACGAGCAAGGATTCGATCTCATCGCATAGACTATCAATTTTCCAATCCTTGTCTGGCCTCCGCTCTGGAGTCGATTCTGCAATGTGGAAGAATTCAGTGGTTATGAATGCGATTCTTGATGTCAGTACGAAGGTGGTGTCACCTATTGCCTCGGCCATCGCTTGAACGCTTGTGCCTAGCTGTAGCGTAGGCATGTTGACATGGAATTTGGTGTTTGTGATAATGGCGGGTTTCCTAAAGTAGAGACGAAACACATAGTCCATGTGGACAAGTTGCCAGAATCCCTTTCTTTTGCTTTCTAGTTGATCGTGGTTTATTCTTTGGACGTTGGGATTGTCGATCTGGTCGAATTTGAGGACCCGTGCTAAATGACATGCTTCGCAGTGGAACTTCCAGCTGTTGGCAAAGTCCATGTTCTCAATTGCCATCCATGACTAAAATGCGGTCAGCATGAAAATTTCTAGCGTTCATCAAGCTAGGTCAAAAGGCTTACCAACAGTACACAGTCTACAAGCCGTGGGATTTGATTTTCTTCGGTTCTCGGACACTCACTTTGTAGTTTGAGCGATCGGGAGTATAACCTGTCGGCGAAGCTTCTGTCATTGTAATTTGGATTCTCGTTTCCCAGGAGCCATCCAAAATAAAGAACGCTATAGTACATGAGCAATATCGACGGCTCAATGTTCACATAAGGTGAGTTCATGATCATTGGTACTGCCTTGATCAAGTCCCAGTCAATCAGTCCAATGAACAAGTCTCCCTGCATAAAACAATAGTCATCTATAAGTAATAGGTCAGAAATTTGCACGAGGCTAGGAAGAGCAGGGGCAGGCATAGGGGTTCTGGCTGGCACTTACACTCAACCCATTTTTCAATAACCTCTGGCGGTATGATCATCGCTTTATCGTCAGTGGGAATGCTGTTGACATATGCTTTTGGTTTGTGGATGTCCACTAAAGCACTTCCAAGCTCCAGCACTGCGTCTTTAGTCAATAGTTGGAACTCGGAAGGCGCGGGTGATTTGGCAATCGAATCTAGTGTCAAGTCGGCAGCTTGCTTAATCATGCTATACACTGAAGAGTGCGGTCAACAGTCAGCGACTAGTGCAGGGAATTCATTGGTGAAGTGGTGGGGACACATACAGAGAGGTTCGATAGTCGTGTCCCCTTGTTCCTTTGTGAGTGCTGGGTCTATGATTATCTTGTTAAGATCTAGTTCGTTTTCAAACATCTCCGCATTGCTGGCACCGCTATAAGTATCCGACGGTGGACTGGTGTCATGACTATTGATGTCGTCACAGTTCAAGTCTGAGGCGCCGCTTTGAGCATGGGGGTTATTGTTTGACTGGACTTCTAATTCGAGTCGGTCGAGACGTTCGAGAATACTATTGATCAATCCCACATACTTAGGTTCGACGGGGAGACTAAGTGCTTCGTGTAAGTTTGTAGAAAGTGCCAATACGCAGAGATGAATTACATTGGCTTCGCTGTCCGAGGACGACGATTTGAGTAATGACATTTGATGTTAATATTAGAGCATCTTTCACATTCTGGTGAGTCTCTACTGCATCGGACCTAGTTCGTGGGGTGAGTTGCAGTTATACACGGGAAAGGTCGGCCGTCAGCAAGACTCACTTTTTGTGCTCTACAAGTGTCGCACTACATGGGGAACAGCATCGTCAGCCAAGTGCCTGAAAACTCTGAAGATTGATCTGAACCAGTGATCTCAAGTAAGACTGCTGGTTAGGCAGAACGACGTGCCGAAAAGCATCAGACGAAACATACAGAAATTTTTGATGGCATAGCAGCCGTTCTTTACCCAACAAACCAAATAGGGAATGGGTGTGTGGTGTGTGGTGTGGGGATCAAGAAAATCACACAGGGGCTTGCTCGAAAATAGGAAGTGAGGTTATTGGGAGCTCTCAATTACACCGAGGAGTTTCGGGATGTATATAACACCGGCAAGTTCGCATTTTCACTATTTCCGACATGGGCCAGTAATTGGATGCCAATGCTGACGTAAGATCAACAACCAATCGCAGTCTCGCTGTTAGGATATCTCCAGAGCGGCCAAGTGTCAGATTTTGTCGTCACCATGACCGCAGCGATCATATACAGGACCTTCTATTTATCACCAGTTGATTTGTTCTCTAGGAAGCTCGATGTTGTATAAGGGGTGATGCCTAGCCGATAAATATTTATTACACGGAGCTACTCTAATTCGGTGGGTCGCAATTCCAGAGAGAGAAACGATGATGATCAAAAAAGCTTGCTCTGATCACTAAGCCATGCTGGAGCAGTATGTACAATCTGACGCGGGATGCAGGGTAACAATATGGCTCTAGCAGGAGACCGTTCTAGCTTTTCTTGAGTCCTAGCTTGCAAGATGGAAGCCCAGACGATTGAATTGAAATCAATCTCTTCTATATATATCTGACGGGTTCCATTCTGCTTTGTTCTGTTGTTTTTCAATTCTAACTTTTCTGGTACTTCATTTCATTAATTCATTTACGCTCGACATTTGAACGAATACCCTCTGCTTGAGCGTCATTCATTTAATGTGATATCAGTACATCTTCATTCACCATTGGGGATCTCAGCATGCTAGGCCTTAGGGGTATCTACCGCAAGGATACCTCCCAGACAGTTTTTTAATTATCAAATTCTTCCTAGCTTTTATTATAAATTATATGACTCCTTAAAACCTCGGACGATATGCGCTTCTATTCTTAGTGAAGGGGCTCCAGGTGTAATGTCAGTAACCTACGCTACTGAGGAAGTGGTGGTCGCTTAGAACACCAATCACCCGAACACTACTATTGTAGGTACAGGTAACAATGGTATTCATAAGCTTCTTCTTCTTGATTCTCCTAAGTCTAGATGGCAGAAGGCCTACTACTTATAGGTATATTCAGTACGCTAGCCTAGTACTCAGGGGATCGCTACTACTTGCTCAACTGTGAGTCACAAAGAGACTCCCTATTGCTTTTCATGCAGATTGCCCTGATTGTTCCAAAAATCCGGCCGTTGTGCCTTCCCGTATGCTATGCATGTCCCAAGCATCCGGGCTGTTGTGGCTTCCCGGGACAAAGGGTTTGCCTAGGCCTACACCCTGCATGCGCCATCCTGAGGTTTGTACAGTGCATGGAATTACGTCCAAACAGTAACAAAGGAAAGACGCTCAGTTGTAAGCAACCTCTCCGACCCTCATCCCACAGTTGATGTGGCCACTATACCGAGAAGCACCTGTATCCATCTTTACCAACAATCTGAATTTGTACGAGTTAGGGTCCACCTCATCCGTCATATCTGGATCCGCATGTCTGACCAGAACATCAGGTGGGCCAGTTCGCCAGCCGCTCATTTTGATAACGATGTGTGCCGGGGGCGTGTCGTCAATTTTCAGAATGCAGATTGTTTCTCCACGGGCTGAGCGGGTGACGATTATGAGTTTAAGTTAGCTAAGAGCCAATATTTGTTTACGGGTCATCATCCAATTCCATTTCCAATCCCCATGACTAATTTGGAGAGATTTGGGCAGCTAATGGTGTAGTACTCCACGCTTGCTCATTCTTGGATCATTTGAGCTTGGGAGATTCCCTTTTGAGAAAGCTACATCGTTGACGGTCTACATAGTGTCTGCTCCTCTGTTTCAGGGATCATATCCCTCTTTCTCTTCAGTTGAGGATGTAACTGGGTTGGGATTTTAAGGGGGGAGCTTTCTGCATCAACAAGTTCATAGATCTAAATGCTACAGGCTCCTTTTTGAAAATATCCAATATAAGTAGATAAAGATAATCTAGGGAGGGAAAGAGGTATGTCGTTGAAAGAAGAGTGTTAGTGATGCTGGTCCGCAGATGTTAGACCATACAGTAAAGGAGTTGTCTGGAGTTATAGGTGAACAGTTCGTCTGAGACGAATCTGCATAGGCGCTTGAACTTCTACTTTTCTTTTTACGACACATTTCAGAAATTCTAGCCCTTTCCCCAAAACTTATTTCGTCGTGCGAATTTTCCGGGTAACATACAAAAGGTATGTTTCCTATGGCCTTTTAAGAGTCATCTTGTGATCGACCTGAACCGAGTACCTACGTGAATATCAAGGCTTCCTTGTAAATTGAACTATCCATTTTCATGAATCAAAAAATCTTGTATATCCTTCCTATAGGCACAGAGATCTACCTAATTTCCGCTTTTAACGACCTTCATCATAAAGACGAGTGCTAAGAACATCATAAACGAGGACTCATGAATCGAAAAGGAACCTCCGTAGGGACCCGCTTAGTTAATTTGTGCTTCTTTCCATGACCTCTAAGAAACATCAATGACTAATCAAAAGGATCTTGTCATGAACAAGATCGAGAAACACTCAAAAAAGAGAGAATAATTTTCCCACTGCACGCCTAACGAGATGCTTGAACTCTTAACTACGGGCAACTCATAGAATATAAAATTCCCACGCGCTAACTAGTTATACTAGCCGGTATGTTATTGACTGAGTACTTGGCACATTTTAATTCATGAAGTCATGACTCTTTGGGGTAAAATAGACTGAGCTTTGACTTATTGGACCACAGAAATTGTAGAACAGGAAGACGCTTGATTGTCATGAGTTTTGAGAAAACCGAATTCTCTTAACAATTTAACTTGATTTTTTTTGTCAATACACCTTTAACTAATCTAATAAAACACCACACTCTATTTATTGTATAGTATAGTGCATCTCCCTAAGCACCCTGTAATTTTCTAGTGAGCATAAAACCACGCCTGTAAATGCACATTCTTCAATATTATAAGAAACCCCATCTAGTAAGTCTCACCAACTTCTTTCATCTAGCCCGCTTCAACTTATTCGCCAGGGACTACTCAGACTCAGATCCCCCACTACCCTATCCAATTCACTTCGTCATTCTTGATCGGTATTGACCTCTTCACTATTAGCTGGCCTCTAAGGTACCGCCACCATTGCCGTGGCGACAATAACGATTGCCTCCTACATTAATAAGTCTGACCCCTCACCCACAAATTCCTCGTCATCCTCATTGTCATCCTCGTCGATGGCCTAAGGTTCGCCTCATTCATCAGTGCCATTAGTCACGATATCGTCTCTCACTTTCCAGAAAGCGGTTGGGCCTGCAGATCCTCGTTTATTCTCCATATCCCTTTCGAGAAGTCAGTAAAATTTTAGGATATGAGAAAGAAGGAAAGGTGGTGAGAGGGAGAGAACGATGAGCTCATACTGGTCAAACCAATTTCCGAAGACTCCTCTGGCAGATCTGATACCACCAAGTTGGATCCCTTCACTCCTCCACATTTCTTCTCTATCATCACATTAGTCAACGCCCCATTATTATTTCTGTTGGAATGAGGGTCTTCAAATGGCACTTGATAATGTGGAGTCTCGATAGTTGAGGTAAAAAAGTCTGATTTTCATTGTCAGTTTTCCCTGAGG
>MU251816.1:0-26496 GCA_019669835.1 Amylocarpus encephaloides
TATATAGAGAGCTTATATAAGCGTAGCTTCTATAAGATCTTATATATATAAGAAGAGATAACTAGAACCTTCTAGAAGTAATAGAATAGAGTAGTCTTAAACTAAATTAAATTCTACTAGTAGCTAGTACTTAATAAGAGTTAGTATTTAGCGAGAGCTATTAGTCTAAGTATATTCTAGGGTTTTAACTTCTATAGTAAGATTTAATAACTAAAGATAAAGTAAGACGTTTCTTAGGTTTTTTTAATTTATTAGATAGTATAATAATAAAAGAAGAAAAGAATACTATCTAACTAATAATATTTTCTTAGAATAATTTAAGTATAAGAATATAGTATAAAAGAGAGATAGTATTATAATTATATAGTAGTTATATCTCTTTACTTAGCTAAAGACCTAGTCTATCTAGATTTTTAAAAGATTATATATATATAAGAAGAGCTAACTCTTAGAGTTAATACTCTTCTAGAATTATATTACTATATATATTATATAATAGACCTAGAGACCTTTATAGTCTAATATATTTCTTAGAATATAAAGGTTTTATATAGTTTAAGTTATTATCTATTAGATAGAAGCTCTATACTTAACTTTATTTAATAATTAAAATTATATATTTATATCTATCTAATCTATCTTTATAATTAACTCTATAGTTTACTTCTTCTTAACTATTATAAACTAAACCTATATCTCTTAGCTTCTTTTCTATTATATAAATAGAATCTAGCTAGAAACTATAATAGCTAGTATAAAAGAGAGATAGTATTATAATTATAAGATAATTATATTTCTTTATCTAGTTAGGTTCTAATTACTATTAGAATATTAGAAGACTATATATATAGAGAGAGAGCTAACTTCTATAGGTCTAGTACTCTTCTAGAATTTTATAGCTAGAGTTATTATATAATAGACCTAGAGACCTTTAAGGTTTATATATAATAGATCTTAGAGTCTTAGAGGTTTATATATAATAGACTAAGAAGACTTTAAGATTTACTAAACTCTATTAAGAATAAAGATTCTATATAGTCTAGGTTATTACTTATTTAATAGAAGCTTTATACTT
Source organism: Amylocarpus encephaloides (assembly GCA_019669835.1). Lineage (NCBI taxonomy): Eukaryota > Fungi > Ascomycota > Leotiomycetes > Helotiales > Amylocarpus > Amylocarpus encephaloides. The sequence continues at coordinate 1,076 of MU251816.1, forward strand.
AACTTAATTAAATAATTAGAATTATATATTTATATCTTCTTAATCTATCTTTATAATTAATCTAGTAGTTCGATTATTCTTAACTATTATAAACTAAACTCTATATCTTCTAGTAACTTATTTATTATATAAATAGAACCTAGTTAAGAACTATAATAGTTATCTAAATATAGTTAAGGTAAGAGGTCTAAAATAAGACTATTTAGGTAAATTAGATACTTATAAAGAATATAGTTACTAATAGTTTTACTAAGAAACTACTATCTTAGAAGTTCTAGTAATTTGTTAAATAATTAAGACTTACTAATATTAAAGACCTTATTATATAACTATAGTAGTTTTTACTACTAGTAATAACTCTTAGAGGGGTCTATTATATTATATTCTTACTCTGTTCTTATCTATATATTTCCTAGAAGACTTAGTAGTTTTACTAGTAGTTTTATTATTAATTTATATTTATCTATAACTTACGATATTCTAGCTTATTTATATAGAACTCGTATTATATTAGCTTTTTATGTATATAACCTAGAGTTATAACCTTAACTTCTAGGAATTAATCAATTCTACATACCTGTGATGTAATATTAACACATATAATTCACCTTAAGTTTATGTGTATATGTTATAGAACTAGTACGGTATGGGCTTGTTTATATCTATAAAGCCGGCGCGCTTCGCAAATTTTAGAGAATAATAATTAAGACTCATCACAACACAACACACTAAGAGTTTCACTTCTAACAGTGATGCGTGTTGCCACGTTAGACTGTGATATTTCATACCGACAAAGATAATACTAAATATATATTGAGGGTTATTCCTAATCAGCAACTATCCACAACGACCACCGATTCAATCTCAAGCAGCTATGAAGAGTAAGTAGACACATCTCTTGCTAGGATATGATGCTTTAGGACACGCTTCGCTCTAGTGAGTCTCGATGTATTGTCCGGAGTGATGCCATGCACACCAACGCCATTACGAAAGGGTTGAGAACCTCTCAAATGGAACAGTGCATAGATAAGTTGCCTATTGTTCAGAGAACATTATCTTTTAATGATTTACCGAATTATTTCTTATTGGCCCTAAGACGTCGATATCATTCTTGTGCTTCCATTGAACTAATGAGAATCACTTCAAAAGCATTTCAAGAGCCGAGGTAATTTTAGTGAAAAAAAAAGACAACTAAACATGATTTGTTCGCTTAATATAGCTTACTCATAGCCCATAATTCACCGACCTTTATGCCGGTGAGTGTTCTTTAATTCACTCCCACACAATGTCACTTTCGCCGAACAACTTCAAATTCGAGACAGATCGATTTTTTTGCCTTTTCATTAGAAGAAGTCTACAAGCTCTGTCACCTCCTTCCGTTCACTCCACAAGACTCGAACTCCACCACTGACTGACATCCGATTTGTCTCTGCATTTAGAATGTCGAGTTCTCATCAGGCGACCAATGGTCTCACGGACATGGACGACGCAACAGTAGAACTCATAATGAAAATGCATAGGGAGGAAGCGGAGCTCCTTGGCATATCATATGAGGACATCACAGCCCTCGATGACCGGCCGCAGTTGTATCGAAAGCTAGCGGATCAACTATTAGCAAACAATACCACAAGATCTGGTGCCGTCACTGGGTTTCCTATTCTAGATCCTCAGCATTCTAGTCTCATAGATGAAGCCATGTCACCGAGAAGCGCCTTCCCCGAATACTGGAGGTCGCGAGAAGCTCAAGCGCCACAACCATCAGCGAGAACCTACACAGCACCTGCTACAAACACCAAATTTTCTCAATATAGCTTATCATTCCTCAGTAAACCGCTTTGCTCCTCTGCTCTAGCTTTCCAGGCATCATTACCAGGAAGAATATCGAACACGGGCCAAGCAACGCGTCCAAGATACTCGCGCAACGCACCACCTCACCGATACAACCGAGTTCCCCCTATGGTCCTAGAGCATCAAACATGAATACCGAGCTCGAACCAAGAATTCCTCCGCCTGATTCTCAATCTCAACCAGCTGTTGGCCTCAGACCAGGACATCAGCCTCGCCAGCCTTCCCCCAGACCAGCAAACCAGGCTCACCAACCTCGCAATGCACTGCAGCAATTCGAATGCATAAGCTGCTGTGGGAAAGAAGTAACTCTCTCGACAGCGGGACCTTGCCTGTCATCAGGACGCTCTGCTCTTTTAGCCCCTGAACTCTTTCGCGAGTTATACTACAGTCAGAGATGCTTCAAAATCGAAACGAACAGAGACGAGGCATGGCACGGCAATCTTTGCAGGATAGGTATCCGTTTTTATGGGGAGGAGCATTGGGGGACTGACAAGAACACAAGCGGCTGATGAGGGGTACCTTTCGAGAAAGGGAAGTGTAGCTGGTATTTCCGGTCCAGAGTCTTCTGAGTGAAATGAAATGGGAAGCCTGAAAGTAGGCGCGTACTTAAAGCACGTACAATGGAAAGCCTAAGGATATGAGCATGTCCTTTAATTAGATACACTCTGACAAAAGTTTTTATATGTCTTAGAGAGATTGGAGAATCAAGTCAATCATACAAATGGGGTCTAAACGCAATGTCCGACTGTCTTGACAAACGATAGGACTGCTCACCGTGCATCTACTCTGATCAAACGAGTGGGAATCGAAATTCCGATGACTTGTTGACATATTTCCGTTTAAAGAATAACCGAGAACTGGGTAGTCTTCCTCTTGGGAAATTTGAACCAAGTGTATCTTGAATAAGTAAAATCCTCATCTAGACGCTCACTCATTCCACTTATCCCACTCGGCTTTTTCTCGTGTAGAAATTCAACGTTAGGTCACAATCAGCAAAAATAAAAAATGCTTAATCACCATGCACACTTTATGGGGAGATCCCCGTGTGTATTGCAGTATTGTAGTGTCTCCCGTAATGAATTTTTTAATGATGACTTGCTCAAAGTTTGTATTGTATGCCTGTATGGCCGAGTGAAGATATCTATCAGCATCTAGAACAAAAATACTGTGTTGGAACATATCTAAAACGCAGAATGACCCTCGGGTTAAGAACCACAGCCGCGAAAGAGATTTTACAAAATTGTCATAGTTTGGGAATTCGAGGTCATTTGGCCAAAGAGATTGCAGTGAATTAAGATAAGTGTACAAGACTAGATAGACCTATGGCATTGGGCGCTAGAACTCAAGGCTATTAAAAAGGAACATCAACGGCTCATAGCAAGACCTTCGTAGCAACACTCAACAGCCAAGCAGCATCCTGCCAACCTCCCTCGTCATCTCGAGGAGGCAAGGGAGTATCTGCTGGGTCTGCTGGGCCATCAAAGGTACGCCTTGATGCCCTCGAAGAGATCTCGGAGTCCTCGGCCTTCTCATCAATGGCATCGCCCTCGGCCTCTTCTCCATCCTCTTCGACGGCGAAAAGGCTCCATCCCAACATTCTTTCCACCCAGCCAACCAGCCCAACGCTACTTGCTCTTGCTAGTTTTCTAACAACTGCCTCGTCATCCTTTGCATCTTCTTCGTGCTCGAAGCCTTCTTCTTCCACACCAACGAAGTCTGGGTCGGCAGCAAATTCATGTTGCGGAGTGTGCTTAGGATCAAAATACCCTTCCCTCTCCATTGCCATTGGAGTGAAAAGGTTCGCTCTACTCCCCCTCCTGCTATTACCTCTGCTTTGGAATCTACTTCCTGGGTGGCTACCAGCACCAGTATGTGGATCAAAACTTAAACTTCGTCGTGTAGTGGCAGTGGAGAACTCGTCATCGGCGTCAAAGACACTCCCTCCCCTACTAGCCCGGGATCTCTCACGGATCAGTTCTTGTTCCAATTCCTCGTCCTCCTCGTGCCTCTGTGCCGTTAGGCTTGTAGAGCTCGCCCTTGATACTAGCCACGCTTGACCCTTCGATTCTCGCGCCGACGTTGACATGGTGGCTCCAGCACGCAGCAGCCAGTCCGAGTCACTTCGATCGAGCTCGGAGAATGTCTTCGGCCCCGACTCATTTCGTGTGGTTGTCTTCCGCAATTTTGTTCCACTTGGCGACATCATGCCGGACCGAGTATATGTTGACGCAAGCAGATGCGTGCTGGACTTGCTCTTCGAAATTGATATGTTGGCAGGCTTCGGCATTGACACCCGGGAGGACGAGCGAGAGAGAATCGAGGGCGTAGTAGGAGCGGATCGACCCTCAATGTAGGAGTACGAATTTGAGTCTGGCAGAGCATCGGGATCAGAGAGGGGAAGTCGGGAAGTGAAGGGCGCAAGGGTTATGTGGTTGAGATTTGTATGAGAGCGGTCGTGATGCCGCGAGTAGGGCGAGTGTTGGTTGTATGCTATATCCATTACCACAACGGTCTACCGCGTGTCGATGGCGCTTTGATTGAGGGGAATGCGGATGATGAGGGGAGCAATATATAGAAGAACTGGTTGCGATTTTGAAGTTTGAACGTCACTCCACCATCGGAAGTCAAACGGATAACCTTATTATGGTAAATTCTGAAATTCTAGATAGAGTATTTAATAAGTTTGTAAGCTAAAACGGTAAAACCCGCGAGGACTCAAAATCTAATTAGGTAATCCGCGTATTCATGGTCCGTGCACGCATAAAATTCTTAAGATGTTTGTCCCATTCTATCTGGTGCAATGCGAGGCAAGGATTTGGATTTGATCAGCCATATATGAACAGCTTTGTATGGTATAGACCATGATAATTAAACAGCCGTCCGGAAACTCTGTGGCAAATCGACAAGATGCGCAACCTTAGGAACATACGATACGAACCATGGACTCCTCCGTCTCAATTCCATGGAAGACCTGTGACTGCAGCTACATGGGATCTGGCCACTGACTCCGGTATATGCGCCTTTGGTCCATCTGAGGACAGCTCTGTGATAGAGCTCGTAAGGGTACAAACAGACCCAACCCTGCTGTAAGTTTTCTACGAAGTTTGTTAAGAATCTTATTTTAATTAATTTCAGGGAATGTACTCGCATCACCGCTTGGGATACGCCTTGCCCCAACCCACAGCTTACCTGCGACAAGATACTTCGTCTGCACTACTTTGGCGACAGCCAAACAGTATGTCTCGTTCTTGCTGGGGGGGACATAGTCGTAGTTAGAGAGGAACCTATGCCAGGAGAAGACCGAATTGAGATTGTAGGTTCAGTGGATGCTGGAATTACTTCAGCGAAATGGTCACCTGACGAGGAACTTCTGGCCATCACTACTTTGGCAAACACTGTTGTATTCATGAGCCGAACATTCGAGGGAATTACCGATATCTCCATGGCTGAAGATGATCTCAAAGCTTCCAATCATGTTTCCGTGGGCTGGGGGAAGAAAGAGACGCAATTCCAAGGCAAAGGAGCCAAAGCTTTGAAAGACCCAACTATGCCAGACAAGATCGATGAAGGCGTCTTAAGCCCCAATGATGACTCCAGAACGACAATCACATGGCGGGGAGATGGGGCGTACCTGGCTATCTCAACAATCGAGGGCGGCACTCGGCGGCTGATTAGAGTCTACTCCCGAGAAGGAGTTCTTGACAGTGTTAGTGAGCCAGTCGATGGTCTCGAAGGTGCCTTGAGCTGGCGACCATCCGGCAATCTCATTGCTAGTATTCAACGACTCGAGGAGCGTGTTGATGTTGTGTTCTTTGAGAGGAATGGTTTAAGGCACGGTCAGTTCAGCTTACGGCTTTCAGCAGAAGAGTTGCATTCTCCAGACCAACATATCACTCTCTCTTGGAACGAAGATTCAACGGTTCTAGCAGTCATTCTCGCTGATTCCATCCAGTTATGGACCATGGGGAACTATCATTGGTATCTTAAGCAGGAAATCAGAACCATACATGCCGTGTCACCGTCAACTTCCCCACTAGTCTGGCACTCAGAGAAGCCTTTACGATTTTTAACGATAGATTCCAGTAAGTCTTAAATCCACACTCGGCTTCGTCCCACTCTAACAATCATCTGAAGACCACATCATCTCCTTTGAGTATATTTTCAGTGTCGCTCGTGGTCCCATATGTCCTCCTCGGGATTATAGCGTCGTTGGGGTTATCGATGGTCAGACCATCAATGTTACCCCTTTACGTACTGCGAATGTTCCCCCACCTATGGCGTTGCACGAACTGAAGGTACACTCCAATGCAGTTGACATTGCTTTCAGTGCCGATAGCTCGCTTCTAGCCGTTTTGCACTTAGACGGCATTGCACTCTTTGAGTGGAGTGCTTCAGAGTCAGCCTCATCACCTCCGTTGCTTACTGGTAGGGTTACATTTGACAAGCCAAAGTCACCAGATGATATGTGCCAACAGATAACATTTACTGACAAAAACCATTTGCTTGTCTTGCAGCCTGTGGGCTCAACGGAAGAGCCTGTCAAGCGATATGGCTTTAATAAAGATACTGGTAGAATGGACCAGGTCCCATCTGGCATCAACACAAACGCAATTATCCGCACAATGAGTGGATTTAGTCAAGATTCTTCTACCCACCCATTTGTGCAAACCGGGTCTGGAGAGTTGCATAGTCTGGCCTTTGGAGATCATACTTTAGCGCACTGCAAATTTCCCGTCTATCTTCCGTGGACTGAGATCATACTTCAAGGCGATGAGTTTATGGCCTTTGGAATGTCCAGTAATGGTCACTTGTATGCCAATTCGCGCTTGCTAGTCAAGAACTGCACCTCCTTTCTTATAACACCTGCTCATCTTATATTCACGACGACAGCGCACCTCATTAAATTTGTACACATCACAAATGCAACTGGTAAACCCCCATGCCCACATTAGCTCAATTGCCACATTCTGACCTCACCAGATCTTGAGATTCCTCCTGACGACCCCGAGAAGGACGAACGATGCAGAAGCATAGAGCGTGGAGCCCGACTTATCACGGCAATGCCTTCGGTTCTCAGTCTGGTGCTACAAATGCCACGGGGAAATCTAGAGACTATATACCCCCGTGCAATGGTGTTAGCGGGAATCCGAAACCTCATTGATGAGAAGAACTACAGAAAGGCTTTCACGCATTGTAGAACTCAGAGAGTCGATATGAATCTCCTGCATGACCACGCGCCTGAACAATTCCTGTCAAACATTGATTTGTTTATTGATCAAGTCAAGAAAATAAGCTACATTGACTTGTTTCTTTCCTCCCTTCGGTAAGATTCCTTCCCAATTTCCTTATATCATGCTAATACGCCGACAGAGAAGAGGATGTCACTCAAGTGATGTACAAAGAGACACGAGTGATGATAGATCCAGGCACCCGAACAGTTGGTGTTAATGGCGCGAATGCCCTATCACCTGCCCAAACCTTTGTTCAAAACATTTCAAAGGTCAATCGAGTATGTGACGCTTTCTTGGAAGTCCTCGAGATGAGGGGTACCACAAACTTGCAAAACATCATCACCGCGAATGTGTGCAAATTCCCACCAGCTTTAGAGGATGGTCTTCAAGTTGTGGCCCAACTCATGAAAGAGGAAGAAGCCATGGCAGACAAAGCCGTAGAACACATCTGCTTCCTTGCAGATGTTAACAGGCTATACGATAGCGCCCTTGGTCTTTACAACTTAGACCTTGCTCTTCTCGTGGCCCAACAATCACAAAAGGATCCTCGAGAATACCTACCATTTATGCAGAAGCTACAAGAGATGACAGAACTCCGCCGCCGTTTTGGTATTGACGATCACCTCAGTCGACATGAAAAGGCACTTACTCAACTCCACGCGCTCGATGCATTCAGGGAACTACAAACATATACACAAAAGCACGCACTCTACCAAGCTGCCCTCTCACTCTACCGTTACACCCCAGCACGGCACGGGATCCTAACTGAACTATACGCTCGATATCTCGAATCTCAATCCTCCTTCAAAGAAGCTGCTTTAGCCTACGAGTCACTCAACCTCTTCTCACAGGCAACATCGTGTTACCTTTCCTCAGGTCCCGCACAATGGCGAGAAACCTTATCCTGCGCACTCTCGCAAACACCACAACTCTCCTCTTCTGCTCTAGAAGACCTTTCCACCACCCTCACAGAAGCTCTAACAGAATCCAAAGACCACCACGCAGCAGCACAAATTCACCTCGACTACCTCTCATCTCTTCCCAACGCCCTCCGCTCCTACTGCCGTGGCTACTTCTTCGCCGATGCCCTACACCTCATCGCCCGTAAACGCATGCCAGAGCTACTGGAAGAAGTCATCGACCCAGGCCTTACCGACGCCCTCGCCTCCTCCACGGAACTCCTCGCAGAATGTAAAGCACAGCTCCTCGCCCAAGTTCCACGTATCCGGGAACTTCGTCTCAAAGCCCTTGCTGATCCTCTGGCCTTCTACGAAGGCGAGCGAGGTGGTGATGGGGAGATTCCAGATGATGTCTCTGTCGCTGCGTCCTCAAGAATATTAACGAATCGCTCCTTGTTCACAAGATACACAGGCAAGCAGAGTATCGGCACGGCAGGAACAGGCGTAAGCCGTGCAACTTCCAAGAACCGCAGACGTGAAGAACGGAAACGAGCACGAGGTAAGAAAGGTAGTGTTTATGAAGAAGAATACCTCGTTGCCTCCGTAGGTCGTCTTATCACTCGGATTGAGAGTGTACGCGAGGAGATCACGAGATTAGTTGAGGGGTTAGTGAGAAGAGGGATGTGGGAACGTGCTAGGGCTATCGAGGTTGCGATGGCGGAGGTAGTGGGGATGTGTAAGGAGTGTGTGGATGCGGTATTTGGCGTAGGGGAGAAGGAGAAGGGGAAGGGGGTTATTGGAGAGAGAGGAGAGTGGAAGCCGGTTGGGGGTGATGCGGTGTTGACTGATAGTATTTTGGAGAGGGGGAGGAGGAAGGATGTGCCTTTTGTGGGGGCGTTTGAGAGGTTGAGTTTGCTTGGTTTGTAGAGATTATTTTTGGGATGGATCAGAGTTGAAGAATGGCCTTCTTTGAAATGAGAGCACTCTTTATCATGGACTGGTGCTCAGCGAGTTTGCAATCCGGAATAGGTTTAGTAGTAATGTCCCAAGGTCTTAATACTCGGCTCCAGAAATGTAAGATGAGTTGTAATACATGGCGACGTGAGCCCGAACTCATGCTGCACATTGAACTCGAACTTTACATCTACAATGAGAAGTAATAGGTGTTTTGGGAAACCGGGGACCATTTTATATAGTTAATAACGAAAAAGAGGGTTGAGGCATGTTATTTTAAGTGTCTGCAATGCGAGAAACAAGGAGAGTTCGAGTGTCTACTATGTTCCTATGATTGTCCACATAGGGCGTAGAATACAAGTTTTGCAACGCCATCAATGCCAGCCCCATATGTATACAATCCTCATGTTACATATCATACACCTGACTCCATACCTACGCCAACAATGACTGTCCCACTTTCTCCGCGTGCTCTTTCAAGACCAGATCTTTCTTCGCTGCCATGATTCGGCCAATCTTCTCCAATATCGTTGGCGAAAGGACCTGCTTCTTTCCTATCTTCCTCCTCAGCCTCCGCTCTGCGCGATTCGCTATATTGAGAGGCGTCTTCATCAGTTTGATCGATTTCTTCTTTTCCTCCTTCTCTTTCTCCTCTGCCTCCTTCGAGGCAATGTATTCAGGATCGTGGCGTGTTCGGAAGACAGAGTACTTGTTTCTCAGCTCATCGATGACGCTACGTGGCATAGGCGGTCGGAGGAGTGTTGGAATGTAGGTCTTGTTCTCAACGTCTATTCGAAGGGTATCAGATGCTTTATCTTCCACCGGCGGCCTGACTCGTGGGTTGGGGTCTTTTGGGTAGGGAATGTTCTGCCCAGTTCCAGCGACGGCCCGCAAATATACGTTTTGGCGTGTGTCTCGGTCAAAGATCCTTTTTATCTCCAGCTTTCGGATGATGGCATCTCTCATGACTCCTTCGTCGTTGGGCATCGGCACCACTAACCGCACATCAGTGATGGCAATTGGCTTTTCGTATACTTGGACTGGCCGTTGGTCGGGATCTTCGGCTTGTCTCATTGCTTTTGGGACTTCTACTTCGACCTGTTGAGAAATATGAGTCTTCTGCTGCCATTCTGACTTGGGGAATTATAGAGTTTTTTACCCGGTTGAGACCGTCGATTGTGACTTGCAGCCTCGTCAGGTCAATAGTCTTGATCATGCCGATCTTTCCTTTGTCATGCCCTGACAGTAGCACCACTCTGTCGCCTCTCCTCAGGGGCAGATGCTTCACACTTCCCCCAAATGGTTCCAGTATCGCGTCCTTGTCAGACCGTAATACAGGAAGGCCCTTCATATACGCCCCATCCGTGGCGCCATATTTCCCTTTGGCATCCCCAACATCTCTTCTTGGCTTGATCGGACCCAGATCCCAATCTTCCCGCCGATTGAGCCTCTCCCGCTTCAGCAATGTTGCTTGGTATCTGCCGGCATAAACTTTCTGCTCGTTGTTGCTCTTTAGAAATATCTTGACGTTCTTCCCATGTCGCTTCGCCGCTTTTCGTGCTGCCTGCCGCTCTGCCAGCAAGGTATGTCGGAATACCTTCTGCATGTTGCGTAGAGGTCTGGCTGGGTGTTAAGGTTTGGATGTGATGGCATTCGCCGACGTGCAACTTTTTGGAGCTCTGAGTTTGAGCTTCAATTTGGTCTTGGCGCGCTAGGGACGCAAATGGTATATCGAGACACGTGATCGCCAGATGATGCCGACTTCATGTTCAAAATATGGCACGTGCGAAGGGTATCAGGTGACCCAGCCGCAACACCGGGGCAACGGCTTCGAACGGCTTCGAACGGCTTTGGGGAGTCGTGATTGGGTACGTAGTACGAGTACGGGGGTCGGCGGAGTGCAGTCCTGCGTTTGAAGTTCGGACGTCCTGACTCCTGTATTTGGAGTACAAGTCCTGCCTTTGTACAGGGAAGTCCTGGGTCCTGAATGAAAATCGGAAAGTCGTGACTCTCTTACCTCCGCCCCATCGCTGTCGCCTCAGGATTCAGGCACCACACTCCCCGGCACAGGACTTTGTGGCTGCGCTAAACACTCATTCACCCTCAACTCTCAGGCCGCTAAGGCACCACATCCACCAGAACCACCACCCGCACCCGCTTGGTCGTGCTTGCTCGTCGTCTTGCTACTTAACTTCGACCTCTCTCAACAACCAACTGAACGAAACCTCCCCCCATCTTCTTCTCTGCTCCAGCACCGCTTTTCCAACAACATTACGCCGACCTTTCCACACCCAGTCGCTCACTCACTCACTTCCTTCTCTAGATCTTCGATATGGCCGAAATCCGACGAAAGCTCGTCATTGTAGGCGACGGTGCCTGCGGTAAGACTTGCTTGTTGATGTAAGTATCCCCCATCTCCATCCACCCACTGCTCCGCCAGCCTCAGCGATCACCGCAACTTGATGCTAACGACTATGCAGCGTCTTCTCTAAGGGTACCTTCCCAGAGGTAAGCTTCCACCCTTAGACAGTGTTTCTGTTCTGGCCTTGTCCACACCGCGTCAACCCGTTCCATGATAGCTTCATCCGACAACGACACAAAGGCCGGTACACAACAGGTGGATTATTATGCTAATGGTTGGATATTCAGGTCTATGTCCCAACTGTCTTCGAGAACTACGTTGCCGATGTCGAGGTTGATGGAAAGCACGTCGAGTTAGCTCTATGGGATACGGCTGGCCAGGAAGATTACGATCGTCTCAGACCCCTCTCATACCCAGATTCGCATGTCATCCTCATCTGCTTCGCCGTCGACTCGCCCGATTCGCTTGATAACGTCCAGGAAAAGGTATGCTCGCCCAAGACATCTCCGAGCAAAGCTCCAAGATAAGACTTCGCTGACACGTGCGTGCACAGTGGATCTCGGAAGTGTTGCATTTCTGCAGCGGTCTTCCCATCATTCTCGTTGGATGTAAGAAGGATCTGCGTTACGACCAGAAGACCATTGAGGAGCTCCACAAGACCAGTCAAAAACCCGTCACTCCAGAGCAGGTAAGCTTCACCACCCGGGATCTGAAAGCACAAGATCAAGAGTCACACAATGTCGGAACCCTGCGGACAAGGGCTAACACATCTCGCAGGGTGAGGAGATTCGCAAGAAGATTGGTGCCTACAAGTACTTGGAGTGTTCAGCAAAGACCAACGAGGGAGTTCGTGAGGTGTTCGAACATGCCACTCGTGCTGCTCTCTTGACCAAGAAGCAGACGAAGAAGAAGTGCATTGTCCTGTAAAGATACCGTCATCGACCTCTCTTTCTCTAATACGAATCGGGTTATCTTATTGCGGATCCTGCTAGGGTGGTAAGGATGCTTCTAGGATGAGATATGTGCTTGCAATCATGGTGCATGGCTCATCACTCGGCGTTGATCTACCATATTTGATACGGAAATCACCCATCAATTGCAACAACTTCTACAACTTGACAAACGCGACATTACCACCTCATCCTCTCTCGGTTCGGATACATCTTGGCATGGGGGCTCCTCTGTGCTGCGCTATTTCTTCTCTCTCTGCGTTTTCTGCAAGATCTTGTGTGTGCTTGCGTGTTTCTTTTCTCCCTGCGCCATGAGTGGATATGAATCATAAGGCTAGGCTCATTTGCTGGTAGCCAGGTCTTTTTCCTTGGGTTTGCGTCTGTTTGGAGGCTGACAGGGAGATGGGATGCGCATTTTGTACGGTGTAATAGCAATAGACGTGGTCTATCAAGAGATGATTTTCGATATTAGGATTAATTTGGGTAAGAAGACACCTGATCTTCTTTGTCTCGTGCTCTTTCGTGGTCTGGATGTGATGCCCTCTAATAAGTCAATAAAACAAACATGAGTCCCACATTTAGCGTGGTGGAGAGAGCAGGTGGTGCAATCATGTTTCTGTGTTGGGTGAGAGCTTCAGGGTGGTTCGAAGTGATGGAAAATGTGTCACTATGCATGTCACGATTCTTCTCGAGTCAGTGACTCGCTAAACTATTTCATGTATACAAGATATTAAGCGCAAGTTCAGGAAGTCACTCCTTTCACGCCCTCTGCCTTTCTTAGTTGTGTAAGTGTTCCCGAAATTTATGATTGGTTGATTTTCTATTCTCTGCTTGTTTTTTAATGGTTCTCAATGTAGGGACATCCTTTCATTTCGCTGCTAATGGAACTTTGACGGTAAGATCGTCAACGCCTGTCTGATGGTGGACACAGGGGTCTAAATTCATTTCATGGATTCCGCCACAGGGTAGGGGGATCATTGAATAGGGCAATCCTCTGGTGTCATGCTGGAGAATAACAGCGGTCTGTCTCTGGTTTGTTCCTGCATAAATGTATCCCATCCTTTTTACCTTGGGCTTTCGAATTCAAGTTTCTTTGGGCCCATGAATCATGAAAGTGCAAATAAATAAGCACCCATTCAGGTAGGCTACATTCTCTCTGTCTAGGTTTTCTTGGGGTAGCCGAGTAATAATCTAGGGACCCGAACGAGCTTGTATTGGCCGGGTTCTCCATCGAGCAAGCATATGTAGAGCACCCCCATCGGATTGCCTTACTTAACATCCCAGACAATCATCCCTAGAAGCATGCTTACTACAATAGAGGAAGGAACAGGGGCGAAGAGGTTGCTAAGTAAAGGTAGAGAGGTATCGGGAGATAGGTGGGAAAATCGGTGGTTAACGTATAGTAGGAAAAAGTAAGATGGTAATGTAACTCCCTATAGCAAGTTATATGGTCTAACAAGCATGCCAGGAGCACGCTTCGGCTCTCAGTGTCAACGGTGGGGATGGATCACCAAACACTCAAGACCGCGGGCACTAAGGAAGCTTCGAACAGAAGATAAGGGACTGTTGGGGAAGGTTTTCTTATTTCGGACTAGTGTAAGAGAGGACGGCAACGGGCGATACTCTGTTTCCGTCGAGGAGAGCATGATAGAGAGTCACACGGATTTGCTTTGAACTTCACTCACCAAGTGTTGATACATGGCAGGCAAAGCAGCGAATGACCTAATGTTTCTGGATATACTTCCCAAGATCTAAGGTAAACAACTAATTATTCTTTGTGGTAATAATGCTACCATGAATTTAGTGGCCGTGCAGTCTGGCAGGTACGATAAAGATGACAATAAACATCCCACCCGTGTTTGCGTGAACTCAATTGCTACTTTTTTGACTTATATTCATGACACCCTTAAAAAGTCGCGAGCGATTGTAGGTCATGGAGAAGTATCCTGCTCTCCTAGAAAGCTAACTCTATAATAATGTCGTTACCACCGCTTTACTTCGAGCCACTTCATATCTGCAGAGCTTTAATTCCTTGAAGCCAATGGGTTTTTCCATCCGCTCTATCCCGGGGTTACGTGCAGAGGCTAAATCAAACTGGCTCACTGGGCTTGTTCGGCTCACTTGTTTCTCTTCTCACCACTGCTCCTCAAATACTTCCCCGGCAAACACTTATTCTTCTTCCACGTGGAGCTTGATAATCAGTTCTTGCGGCGATTATTTGATATTACTTCGATATCTACCAGAACTTCAAACCTACTTCTAGCACTCTCGCATGCTACAGGGGCGAAGAGGATGAACTTCCACCGGTCGAGAAGAACTTTGATGGATATCTCTGTTGACCGGCTCTTTGTGGACTCCCTCTTTGTTGAAAATTTTTCATATAAATACAATAAACTCTAGCATCGATCAAGAGCAGCTTCTCGTGTCTCTGGGCTTCAGTATTGTAGGTGGGCCCTTCGTACATGCATGGCACTAGCGGTAAGCGAGAAATCTAGCTTAAATAGGTAACCGCTTGACAATAGCGAGGAAAGCTCCCGCCGCTAGCTGATTTGCAGAACAGGGTCCACCTACAATACCTTACCGCTGTACCTCCGTATACTGGACCACATGTGAGCCGACACTCGCTTATTCTCGACGCGACAAAATAAAGCTTCATCCTCGATTACTTTGGCGAAACCTAGAATCTCCATTCAAGATGGCAGTCTAGACGAGGTAATTAATCTTGCCTCTAGATTGGTTTCTGTTCAATTTCAACTAAAGATTCTCAGAAAATCGGCTTGCACAAGACCGCCACTTCATTCAGAACAAGGAACTTCCCCCCAATTTCAAGCCATCAAACACGCGATCAGGATGTGTATCCAAGCGATCATCTACAATTATTTGTGCGTTTGCACTCTCACCAAGCACCTTCTCTGCAACGAGTACATCACCCTTACCGCCAAGCAAATCAGCAACGCTCCATGTGCTGCGCTCAACTTCCGCTATGTCGAGCTTGCAGATGGTGGTTGTCTAGACAGTCGCGACCATAATCTGCTAGCAACCCGTAGGCGTCGCTGGGAGAAGAAGATGGTGCCTCCGAGGTGTTGCAGTTCTCACCAGGTTCAGTATCTCGTGGAGTGGAGACACGAGGGTTTGCCGAATAGGGCATTCCTTGAGCCTAAGGTTGAGGATGACAAGGGCACATACTCACCCAAGTGCTATCGTGGGGGGTGGTTGAAGAGCGAGGAGCATGATTGCTGCTTTGGAATTGACCATGAGGAATATTGGCGCCACGTTGATAGCATCGGTTTGTCAAAGAAGCAAGATAACCCACACGTCAATATTGGGGATGAAGACGATGTCCCTGCTCCCAGAAGGAATCGTCGTTCCAAACGCGAGCGGGCGAAGAAACATACGGTTCTGGGAAGCAAAAAGGTCACCAAGAGTACTCACTCGTCTGCCATTCCGAGAGCCGCGCACGGTACTGTTACGCAAACCAAGGCCGACAAGCTAGCGAGATCTGTATCTGATTATACCAAGAATAGAATAGACAGAGCTGAAGCCCAAAACCAACAGACACCGAAGGAGGTACACACACTGAAGAAGGCTTACCAAGCTGCAAAGTCCAAGTCGACTCATACGTACAAAACGAGCTCATCCCATTACAACGAAGACTCTGACCGTGGATCCTCAACCGAGACAGAAGGTTTTGTGCTGGAGTACATGAAGGTCAAACGAGCTGCGCATGATGAACAGATGACGGGCCTTGAGATAGGAGTTAACAACATTGACATCACCCATGAGCCGCAATCTGGTCACAGAAAGAAACTAAGCTCTGACGCAGGCACAAAGGGTCCTTTGAAGGTTGCAGGTGGTTCTACGGTCAAGTCCGAGTCGAACAAGAGTATCTTCAATGATCTGCCGACCAAATTCAACTACCCACCGACCAACTTTACCGACAGCTTCTACGTTCCGAACGCAGGATATGGTGCTAGCCTCCATTATAATAAGATCATGACCCAAGGTTCTCCCTTCGGTCAATCTATGACTTCTGCAACTACCAACAATCCCTCCTTTAGCTCCACTCCGATCAACGCCCAAGCCCGCGCTTTTGAGTTCTAGAAGATAGATGGCGCGATGAAGGACAACCTAGACAGCGCATCTACAAACTCTAGCGAAAGGTTCACCATTGGTGGACAAAGCAGTGCTGGTGAAAATGATGCCGGCGAGCCGAAGTCGGAGTAACAGGTTGACCATTGTAAATTTCATCTAGGGAGAGTTGGATGATCAAGACTTGGTTGAGTGATTGGTGACCAGGATCCGAGATTTGCGACTGAACTTTTGATAATTGCTATCTTGCGATACTCGGCTGGTGGTATTGCGATACGTTGATCAGGGCTGGGAAAGGCGGCAAGTCTGTGTATCTTTCATGTGCCCATGCACCACCCTGAGCACAGAGACATGTACTGGTCTTTTAGTCAAGGTCATAATCAATACGATCACTCAGATCCTCTTTCAACGCGAATTTGTGACCAAACCTCATAAGGTTAGGTAAGTTCTGCTCGGGTGTCTTGGCATAACAATCAGGGGTTCGCTTAATGCCCGGCCCCTTTACCGGTGCAATGGAATTTCTTGCCTTTTAAAATGTTATGTGAAATGGTCGGAGTTAAGCTGTATTGCGCTCGGAGTAAAATAGATGACACCAGACAAATTATTGAACAGCAGATCACACCTTATGGACCTCACTTATTGCTTGCCCACATGAGAAAGACCATCTATATATTCACCCTTCTGATTTGGTTGAAGGACAAACGATCCTACCAGCGCTCTTTGCCACTGGCCTGGCCCAACTTTTGCTGCATATTGTAGCGAAAGTGGTTTCAGAAAACACCATAGTGCTACCCTAGAATTCTCCTAGGCAATAGCCCACTCATCGTGGCTCTTTGTGATTGGACGGGCCCAGGAGTTTTGACGCATGGCGTAGGAGACATGGTCGCAAGAAATGACATAGGGCCATACACGTTGTCCTTACTGAAGAACTCAACTTAAGCTAGGGCTCTTTGTGTGATTGGTTAAGGTCATAATTCTTTTGCACTTCGTAGCCACCGTGGTCACTAGAATACGAATAGCGCTATTCATAGCCTTAAAAAGCTATCCATCCAAAGCCAGCTCCTTTTGCGATTAGATGGACTAGCACCTTTGTTGCATTCCATAGTTCCCATGGTGGTAAGAATTTGAATAGCGCGATAGGCAGGCAAGTTTATTTCCTATAATGTCAAAGGCGCTCTCTAGAAAGGGACAGTACTCATCTGCCTGTCTTTACCACTAACATATCCCCACTTCTCGATAAAATTCAAACCCACCTGCCGTTCATTTGACTCTCACCGAGTATCAAGCTGTGAAGTATCAGATGTATGAATAGACTGCAAAGAAAATGTATTCCATATCACATTACATAAACTATATATCCCCTCTCTACATGCCACATCTTACAGCTCTCAGAACCTTAGTGGCACTGCGTAGCCCCGCCCTCATTCCGAATAATCTTAGCAACCGCCTGTATCAGACTGATAATCATAACCGCCGTCCCAAACACCACACAGGCAATGGCCGGACCCGTCCTCCAACTCCTCGTACTCAATTTAATATAACAAAGCGGCGGCAATATATACGCTAGCGCACAAGCGCTCGTGGCGCCGATCAGCTCAAATACAGCACCCAGATCACAGGTGATGAGACTGAGTGACATGGCGCTGATAACTAGACTCGTGCTGAAGATGAGATGGAGGTTCATGTTGAACGGCTCGCCTGGGAAGTAGTAGTTAAACATCACTTCGCGGCAGACGAAGGCTTCGAGAGGAAGTGTGGTGAGCATGTTAAGGCCGAAACATAGGCGTGCGATGTTGACCATGATGCTGTCGGAGGGGAAGTTGTTGAGGACGTTGCCTTGAGTAAGAGAACCGAAGGTCAAGAAACCGGCGAGCGCCATAGCTAGACAGGCCACCATGGATATGCCGGTGCTATAGTGGGTAACTCGCGCAAAGCGGTCAATGGTTGGGGTTTTAAGGGAGCCGTAGATGAGAAGGGAGTTATGATGGCAGACAAATGCTAAGAGATACTTAGTAAAAAGGTTGTGGAATATGATATGCAAACATACCAAAGGATATCACTCCTATTGCTTGGAAAACACCATCGTTGATTGTGAGAAGGGAAGAGGTAAAACCCCCTCGCGATTCTGTAGGTACAAAAAACCCTTGCGTGATGACCGTAAATAAGATGATCGTCATACTGATCAAGGCTAAGGTGCTTGCTTTTGCGAGCTATCTCCGTCAGCATTTTCTTGCATAAGAACTCAGGCTCCTTACCTTTGCAATATCCCTGTATAAACTCAAAGGATAACTAATCCCCAATATGAAAATAACAATAACCGCTCTTCTATTGACCAACAAACTCAACACCGGAATGTCCTTCAAACCTGGAAAAACGGCAGCCAAAACATGTGGTATCGTATCCCCCACAATTATTCCAAACGCCACCATCCCCCCAAACGCAAAAGCCCACTGCGCAACACTAATAGCAATCAACCCCGTCTTCCCGAAACAATGCTCCACTGTCCCTTGAAAGCTATCCCGTCCACTCAGCTTACTATTAATCACAATAAGCCTGATCGTCCAATCCACCGTCACCGTAAGCAAAAGAAGCAATACAATGCCAGCCAACAGGCCTGCTTGTTTGAACGCATATGGCTGTCCGATGATGCCGGCGCCGATGATGGAATTCGCCATATTCATAAACGCGGACCGCAGTCCTGATTTTGGGCGTTGGCGCTCGCGTTCTGCCCAGGAGTCGACTTCGTCGTCGTCCCAAGGGCTGTTGGCTAGTGTGACGGAAGGTGCTTCGATGTTGGTGAGGAGGGGTGCGAATTGCTGCGTGCGAGGCTCGCGACGCCCGGAAAGGGGGGAGTCAATATTGTATGGCGGTGGCGGACCGCCGTACTCGAGATCATTCGTGGTATCGACAGGTGGGAGATCGAAGCGCACGCGGTTTGGGGTGCGTGGTGTATGTGGGGAGGGACTGTGGGAGGAGCTTCGTTGGCCTGGGTGGACTATGATATCTTCGTCATCTTCGGAGGAATTGCCTGAGAGGAGGCCTCTGTCTTCTTCGTGTGTGGGGGTATCTGTGATGTCGCCATCCTTTCGGACGTTGTGTGATGTTGCCTTGTTCATGCTATTATCGTGGAAGCATTGTGTTGAGTTCGTTATGATTGAGGCTTAGAGAAGGTTGTGTTGGACTCATGGAGTTCATTGTTGGACCCCTGCCCTTCGCTTACTGTATGTATTTCCGTCAGCCTCATGGTCACCCAAGCTCAGCCTTGCCTATTTTTGGGCCTTCATGTCAACGTCGATGTAATGAGATATTCGACTTTGGTGATCAAGTGTCCACTGAATTTAACATTAGCCTTTTACAACCCTCGGCTTGCTTAGCTTCACATATTAGATTTGGACAGTCACAGGGTGGGGGATGAACGACTTTGTTCTCAGGCATTGCCGATGTTGTCAGAAAATTATGGTCTATTATGTATTATGTGTTTCCGACCATCATCGAATGTATGAAGAAGCTTCCCGCGGCCTCTTTTCTTATTTCCGTGCCCCGCCCAATGCGTTGCTCGCTGATATATCATTACAAAACATGTGCCTGTACGGGGGATCTGGGTATCACCGTGTCATCTATTTTCTGATGCTCGTATGCAAAGAAGAAGCGTATTTTTAGGGGTGATCTCGTAGATCAGACGAGGAGTGCAGCGCTGAATGCAATGGCTGCGAGGAATGTGCCAGAAGAGAAAATGGTTGATTGGGTAGCACTGGATTTTGGTGTCTCCGAGGGAGATGAGGTTGTTGCTGAACCGGACGCGGCTGCTGCAGATGCCGCGGACTCAGTGGAAACCGGGGTTTCGTGTCCATGGAGGCCTGGACTGACAGGCGATGTAACAGGAGATGATGAGGTAGCAGTGGTACTGCCAGATTGCGTAGCGGTAACGCTGGATAATCCTGTGGAGCTTCCGTTAGATTGTACAACCAAAGTTGAGGATCCAGTTCCAGTGGAGCCAGAACCAGAACCAGAACCAGAACTAGAACCAGTGCCCGATGATGAGGATGATGTTGAGGTACCGGGGCTTTGTGGGGAACTTGACTGACCAGTGAAGGACGCCGAGGATGACATGGAAGTAACAGAGATAGCTGCTTGGGCCGCAAATCCTAAGCCGACGACGTTAGCAAGCTATATTCACTCGGTCGGGACTGATCATCTTACCAAGCCTGGATTGATCGTAGTCGAACACCGCATAAACGTTCTTCAAAAATGTATCTCCAACTAGCCACGATGTCTCGTCCACAACACTAACTCCATAAATGTTGCTTGTGCACGCCCCGTTCACCTTGGGAGAGACCCAATCCTGGGGGGAGATATTGTAAGTGTCACTTTCAAAGGTGAATGTCACCGAGGACTTGGTATCGCAAGGGATAGAATATGTCGATCCATCGCTGGATGAAGCACCCGGTATCAATGCGTGGAATTTCTTGACGTCGTCCGGAGGTCCAAAGATGAATGATGTTCCACTATCGATGTACGCGACTCTTCCGGTGATTCCAGCTTGCTTGCTGTCTATTCCAACGTTTCCAATAGGCAAAGCCCAATCACCAGCTGCGTTGTCCGAAAGGGGGTAATATTTCATCTCCCCGGTAAAGCGTGTGTTATCCACTTCTCCAAAGGTGATCAGTCCATTGTTAGGTCCATCCGAGTTGCGGTTGATGTCGAGGCCAAACAGATTTGCTTTCAGCGCCTTAGAGGCCTTCAAAGTTTCCCAAAAATGCGGAGTTTTTCCTTTGGCGAGTGAAAGCCCTAAAATGCCGTCCATAGGGAAATGATTGAAATCATCGCTAGCGTATTTGGCAATTCCAATGGAGGTGGTGACCTGAAAGCCTGCCAATTGAATGGTGTCTTGGCCCATAGATCCACTAACATTTCCCGACCCATAATTGATGTTGAAAGGAACATTGAGATCTTTGAAAGATTTCGAATTCGAAGTAGAGAAAATGCCGTGAGACTTGCACGAGTCCGTCGTACAAGAGGGTCCCATTACCCACGTGGTTCCTGCGCCTGTGTCAAGGAGCATATAAAGTGGCGCGTTTGTAGAACCAATGCCAACTTGTACGAAATACGAGTAATCAGTGCCATCTTGGTCAACACCAATGGCATTGGTTTGCGAGGGAGCAGCAGCAGAGACGACTTTGTAAGAATTGTCTCTGTTGACGTGTGTTGCTGAGCGATATTGATATTTTCGGGTCAGTCGCTTTGCACTATCCTGAGCATTTTCGATCTTGTTAGACTGTGAAATGACTGTAAGTAACGAGCAACACCGATTGTAGTTTGACTCACTTCAGGAGCCCGGGCCACTTTCAGACTCGGAGATAGAGCATCACCCGGCTCGAGGTCACGCTTAGATAAAGTACAATCCTTGTCCAAAGTACATTTCCAATCTGGCATGTAAAAATAAGACGCCTCAGCAATTATCACCAAGTTGACCAGTAACGCCAGGCTCTTGAGTAAAAGCATGTTGGATATTTGTAGTTCTAGAGAAGAACTATATCCGCAAGGAAGATTGGGCGTCTCTCACCATTGATATCCGATCTATGGCCTGACTGGCGTGTAGATATTTACAAGCCTCCGAGATCTGACAGCGAAGGGAGATCCCAGGAGGTAGTAGCAAAAGCGACACGTCCTTCCTATTTTCGGTTAGGGGCGAAAAATTATCGAGACAAGTCGCGGTGTTGAGGAGTCTAAGGAAGACCTGGGAGCTTGCCGCGAGACGAGAATGTGCTCGCTTAGAGGATGGACCCGAATATATACCCTCTAGGAGGAGGTCACCTAGTAAGCCAACGTATCGATGCTTGTCGTACTAGTTAGAGTGACCGTATTCGAGGATCGAATTCGCAGTTGAATCGTTTTCAACGCACCCAATTCCGCACCCAATTCCTTCTCTCGAAACCACCTGCCAATCGAATGGCCTTCTTGAAGTGGACCGAGGTTGCCGAATTGCCTATACCGCTCGAGGGATTTCGGAAAGACGTGTTGACGGAGGGGTTCGAGGGTGCGAAAATGTACAAACTCGAGCAGCAGTTCGGGAGGCGCGGATGCGAGTGCCTGACTCTAGGAGATGGACATTAAAATTATATGAGCAAGAGCAAGAGCAAGAGCAAGAAACAGGAATATGCAAGTAGGGCAAAGACAATTAAGCCGTGAACGCTACTGCATTACAAGGTTGGGTGGGCGGGTAGAATTCCCATATATCGACTGAGGGCAAGCGATGCTGAGGAAAGAAAGACAAGCAAGGACGAGTTCAACCCAGAACCATACAATGCAATTGATCACAATCTTTGGCGAATAAAGGGAAGGAAGATCGAAAACAGGGTCTGGCACGATTGTCGTCAAAATTTGGCCGGGTGTAGGAGGAGGCGCGGGAGGGAGGGGGAAAGGGGGGAGGAGGTGAAGAAGGGGGGAGAGAATGGAGGAGAATGAAGGAGGATGGAGGAGGATGGAGGATAGAGGTGGATGAAAAGAGGCGGGCGATGGGGGTGACCAGAAGAGCGTGAAAGTGGAGAGGCCAAATCGGGGATCCTTGCAAGTCACTCGCGCAGGCGCAGGCCCAGGCCCCAGAGCCCTTTCGACGTAATTTGTAAATGGGAGTCGTAAATAAGGGGGAATCCCCCTGAAAAACCGTACCCACAAGTAGTTAGTAAGATGCTATTTTAGGTCTAGCGTACAGTATATATTCAGGGGAAACTCGGCCTAGTTGAAAGGTCACGTGGTTCTCCTATAATTATCCTTGCCTATATTACTACTTGTAATCTAGGGTTATTAACTAATATCTACTCTTATTTATTTATTTATTCTATTTAACGTCTTATATAAAGTTAAAGACTATATAGTAAGATAGTTATACTAGATTATTATAGTTTCTAACTAGATTTTATTTATATAATAGAGAAGAAGCTAGAAGATATAGGTTTAATTTATAATAGTTAAGAATAAGTAAACTATAAGGTTAATTATAAAGATAGATCGTAATAATATAAATATATAATTCTAATTATTTAATTAAGTTAAGTATAAAGCTTCTATCTAATAAGTAATAACTTAGACTATATAGAATCTTTATACTTTAAGGTTAATAATATTACTAGTTAATAAAGTTATATATTATAAATATTACTTCTTAATAAAAGCGACCTATAGAAGTATTACGTAATAACTTCTAACTATAAAATCTTAGAAGAGTACTAGACCTTAAAAGTCGACTCTTTATAAGAGACTAGACCTTAAATAATTTAAAAGAAATAGTTTCTAAAATTTAATTAAGAAGTATATAGAGAGCTTATATAAGCGTAGCTTCTATAAGGTCTTATATATATAAGAAGAGATAACTAGAACCTTCTATAAGTAATAGAATAGAGTAGTATCTATAAGAGTTAGAACCCTAGAGTATACTTAGACTAATAGCTCTTACTAAGTACTAACTCTCGCTAAGTACTAACTCTTACTAAGTACTAACTCTTACTAAGTACTAACTCTTACTAAGTACTAACTCTCGCTAAGTACTAGTTATAAGTAGAATTTAATTTAGTTTAATACTACTCTATTCTATTACTTCTAGAAGGTTCTAGTTATCTCTTCTTATATATATAAGATCTTATAGAAGCTATACTTATATAAGCTCTCTACGTACTTCTTAATTAAATTTTAGAAACTATTTCTTTTAAGTTATTTAAGATCTAGCCTCTTATAGTATTAAACTAAATTAAATTCTACTAGTAGCTAGTACTTAATAAGAGTTAGTATTTAGTAAGAGCTATTAGCCTAAGTATACTCTAGGGTTCTAACTCTTATATTACCTCTCTTATTTTCTTCGCTTTCGTCTAGACGTATACTTCTTCTATTTAATTAGAGTAGTAGTACTCTTTATTACTAATTATAACTTCTAAGTCGAATATTTATAACTAACCTACTTAACTAGATACTTCTATCGATTATCTCTTCTAGAAGCTTTCTTCTAGTTAAGTATATACTTTATCTCTATAAGAGGCTAGACCTTAAATAACTTAAAAGAAATAGTTTCTAAAATTTAATTAAGAAGTATATAGAGAGCTTATATAAGTATAGCTTCTATAGAGTCTTATATATATAAGAAGAGATAACTAGAACCTTCTAGAAGTAATAGAATAGAGTAGTATTAAACTAAATCGAGTTTTACTTATAGCTAGTACTTAGCGAGAGTTAGTACTTAGTAAGAGCTTTTAGTCTAAGTATACTCTAGAGTTCTAACTCTTATATTACCTCTCTTCTTTTCTTTACTTTCGTCTAGTCGTATACTTCTTTTATTTAACTAGAGTAGTAGTACCCTCTATTATCGATTCTAGCTTCTAAGTTAGATATCTATAACTAACCTACTTAACTAGATACTTCTATCGATTATCTCTTCTAGAAGCTTTCTTCTACTTAAGTATATACTTTATCTCGTTCTCTTCTATATTATCGACTAGTATTATAGAAGGCTAGCTTTCTTTAATAACCTATTCTAGTAGTAGTATTATATATAATAGTTATAGAAGTCTAGTATAAAATATATTATATATATCTAGTAGTATATTTAGATAGTAGTTATAAGATCTAACGATCTCTATAACTATAAACTTTATATACCTAGTATCTAGCTTTTTATAGAGTCTATCTATTTTAATATTTTCTAAACTAAGCTATATCTTATCTCCTACCTAGTAGCTAGATATCTAGTAGCGCTTCTAATTAGTCGCCTACTTCTAGACTACTTAGACCGCTACTATTATCGCTTATATCTACTCTCTTACCTCTTTTAGTTTCTATATAATTTAATTAGCTTTAGTAATTAAAGAGTCTTTATTATCTACCTCTAATAATTTAATATCTTTAAGTAGGCTCTAATACTATCTATAGAATAAGAAGAATAGACTTATATCTATAGACGTTAAGTCTTATTTATATATTTTAGATATAGCTAGTAGTAACTATTAAAGCTAGTTCTACTAGACCTAGTCTATAAACTAGTATAAGACTATTTTAACTACTTTATTTATTTATTTAGTAGTACTATTAGTCTCTAGTAAGA
>MU251817.1:0-26443 GCA_019669835.1 Amylocarpus encephaloides
TGCCTGACTAATCAGGTTTTAATATCCTCCAGAATCTTCTTTGCCACCTTACCGATAATTTGTAATAATTACTAAGGAAATAAGTGACTCATATAGCCACTATTACGTTATAGTGGCTAACAAATGACATCCATGATACGTGGGTGAAATGGTACGTACAGAAGGTCTGTATGGGATTTCTTCCGGACCCCACGGACACAGAAGACGATTTTCCGGCGGTTCTAGCCCGTATTTTGGCCTTTCCTTGGTTAGATTGAGAGTACGAAGCTAGATCGCAAGTATTGCTGCCGTGAGAGTGACAAGATGGTCACGCCAGCTATGATTTCGAGGTTTTCTGACCATTTTATCTGCTACCATGAGCGTGAAAAAGATGACCTCCTATTGCAGGCGCTTTCGTTTCATGAATGGGCGAAGGAGATTGGCAATCTCGCCACTCGGTTTACTACTCAGATTTCGTTGTTTCTGTGCTACGAGTCCTGGTCTCCAAGTAGTCACCGAGCGAGCCAATGAACAAATGGAAGTCCTCGTAGAATTGTCTTTGATCGGAATATGATTTGAAGGCTGAAGCATCTATCTGTAACTACCATCACGACTCGTTTGCACCAAAGGTAACGCTTTGAGCTGGCCAACCGTAGAGACCTGGTGACTGGAGAGAAGGCTTTTGAAGCCGGTTGGTATTATAACTGCAATAGCATCGAGCGATTCGTCAGTTCTTACTCGAGATGGGGGTTTTTTTCCATCCTTCGCTCATCTCGCTACGCTTGACCTCTTCAAAGATATCCTAAAGACAAGACCTGAAAACGCCATAGTCGAGCCCAGGAGATATCACCTCGGGTCCTTGTGACACTAAGGGCTGATCGGACCGCAGTAGCATCTTTACGGTCTCATCACATTCTCTCCCTAGAAACTGTGCAAGCCGACAACCGTGGAAGCCGACCGAGTTTCTCGCCCTTTCTCAACGTTTCTACTAGAGATTTAATTTCTTCGTCATCCCAAGAGCCTATTTGGTTTCCAAAACTGTCGCTTCAGCTTTTCTCTATTGTAGATCATACGGTTAGTTACTTTTTAGTGATCTTGAGTTGCTTGGAAACTTGTAAGAGTTGAAGACCTGGATTGAATAGGTCCTTGACTTGATTATTGTGTTTTCTGAGAAGTGCATTACCTAACTTCTTCATCTTCTCACTCGGTGTCTCCGCTATCTAGGTTTGCGATAAGAGACAACGGGGGCAATACTCATTCTGCATGTTGAGTCAGTAAAAGTTTGTCGTGTGTATAGGGTTTCACGGACCTTGTTGCTCCAAAGACTCCTTGCTGTATATCCTCGGGGCTCGGGGCAACAGAACGGAACTTACTTTCATCATACTGTAGTTGGGATATGATGTTACGCCTCTTAGGACGCTAGAAAATGTCTAGAGGTACGGAGGTTTGGCGGAGCCTCGCTTCTAAGCAATATTTGATATCGCTCTGTATGATGCTATTATTCAGGCAATTTGTGCTGATGATCTTCAAATGATTCTTAGAAATGATTAACGAAAACATCTTTTTGAGATGGATGTTGACTTTTCTGGGTTTGGGATATGAACCTCGACGCGCATTTGGCGTTCACCGGCTACTTCCTAGGACGTCCAATCACGACTTATTATTAGGTTGAAGCTCTACAACCATATTCCCAAATTCCAGGTTCGGGGAAATTCGATTCAACTGGCTTGCCCCGAATCTTGAAGCACACTCTTTCACTTGACCGAGAACCAGAAGAACTTGCCTGGATGTCCTGGTTCTAATACCGGGTTCGCCTCGTGATAAGAGCTTTGTCATATACTCTTCCTAAGTAAAATGGCTTGTTTCGGCAATAGCTTCGGATATATTTTTATACTAGAATCACTATACTAAAATCATACTAAATTCTAATATTTAGTAAGGAATAATTTAAAATTAATAGAATCCTATAAAGTTCGACTATTCCGTGATATCGAGATTATTACTATAATCTATAAGTGTATTATATCCGAGGCTATCGCCGAAACAAGCTATTTTACTTATCCCGAGTATATAACAAAGCTTATTCACGAGGTAAACTAAGGATATAAAAATATAAAAAAAAGCCCTAACTCCTATTGCCATCTATGGCCTAGAGGCTAGAGGCTAGAGGCTAGAGGCTGGAGTTATTAGATTTCAAATGCGGTAAATCGGAATTACCGCTACACCAAGCCCGCGCTACATGACTATATAAATTCTTTCGCTCACTATTTCCTCCAATCAGAATAGCTGATCGGGATATGAATCGGATTGCCCCCGCGGATGGTACGCTATAGCAGCCTATCGTCATCCGACCGCTAGGGAATGGAACGGAGGGACCCCTATCGAAGTGGGGCTAACCCGACCTGTGGCTCCAGGTAACAGGCTAACAAGACATAGGGACCCCTTTATCCAAGTGGGCTAACCCGACCTGTGGCCCCAGGCAACAGGCTAATAATAAGACGTAGGGCCAAAAGGTCTGAATTTCCCCCCTTTCACCCCCCCCCCCCCCTTTTTTGGCTTTTTGCTTTTTGCTTTTTACTTTTCACCTTTCGATTTTTACTCTCTCCCCGAATGAAAGTACGCGGCAACAAAGGAGCCGATATAATAAAAATCAGATAGTAATAGTCGGGATAAGTAAAACTGCTTCCTAAGTCGACGATAGTATCAGATATAATACATATGTAGGATTCTATTAAATTTAATTATTCCTTACTAAATGTTAGAATTTAGTATAATTTTAGTATAGTAGTTCTAGTGTAAAATGACTTCTAAGGCTATCGCCGAAACAAGCAATTTTAGTATAAATTTACTTAGGAAGCCGTTTTACTTATCCCGAGTGTATAAGTCAGTGACAAAGCTCATATCACGAGGCGAACCGAGTATTATTACTATTTGAGGAATATATTACTAATAGTCGTGTCATTCTTATTATAAACTACCTAAATAGCTTCCTTTTTTAATCGTCTATTTCATAATCTATATACGAACATGATGAATTAAACGTTTAATTGATCAAACACTCGTATTGACGGTTACTATACAACAAGATGTTGTCTGAAAAATGGCGTATGATTTGTCATCTTACCAAAGACCCACCGACCCACTCTTTATAATACACGTGACCGCGCGTATTTGTCCTGACGTTTCCATTCTTCTGCCTGGACTCGAGATCTTGACATGCTCCACTTATCTGATTGCCACCATGTCGACACCAATCCATCCCTCTGATCTAGAAGCAATCTGCTCTACTTGCAAAAAACACGAAGATTCCCTCAGCGTTCCCCTCAAACGTTGCGCAAAATGCCATATGAAATGCGCCCTCTTCCCTCCAGAACGAAACTGCATCGACAACTGAAGCCATCACCTCTTTCTAAGCCCCGCACAACCCCGGTTTCGCAACTGCCAACTCCCTCGTCGGCGACGACAAGTTTCTCCACAAGCTCCCTGAGAAAGAGGCTTTCCGACAACTCATCGACTGCTTCCGCCTCCGCTGCGAAGACGAGTACTCATTCGGTGGAAATGCCGTCGGTCTCTACGACGGCGAAGATCCTCGGAGAGACTTCAAGGGGTTTTTGAATTTAGCGGAAAAGAAAACGGGTATTTTGCCTTCTTGGTGGTCGAAGGGGAAGAAACGGGAGTGTGTTCGCGTGTCCATTACTGATAAATGGGCGGATATCAACTGGGCGGTGGAGAAGATATTGTGGAACACTACAAGAATCCCTTGATACTGACGCAGTTGAGGATGTTGGGGGAGAAAATCTATGGTCGAGGATACATGTAATAGGAGGAGTCTAGACTTACACGAACATCCTATGGTAAGCAGACACGTCAACTTCGTGTATGTCGTGCGCTGAATTTTGCGCTGTGTTCCAGGACGGAGTCTACGCATCTTGTCGCGTCCCAAAAGAGGTTCTTCTGACCATCCCTACTTCGGCGGGCCAACTCCCTACTTCGTACATTTTCCTCACAAACTGACTTATCGATTATGATTCTGCCATGCCTCGCGTTGATGCTGTTTATTTGCTGTTTCTTTGTTTTGCTAAGAATTTCTTTGGCTGCTAACCTGATTAGGTAGTTCCCTTCGATGGCTGAGACAATGTCTCAAGCCACCACCAACCTTACGTCGACATCAAGCAATTTATAAGAAAGGAAAAGCTTTCTTCACATCCTGTCCTGGCTTCTCAGGGAGAGGCGCCTTGAGCATCATCCCTCACCGACGCGAGTATTGAGACAATGATTGTTCATTATTCCCAAAGAGAATCAGTCCCATCCCTCTACGTCTGGGGGTAGGGGTAACAAGTTATTCTCTTTGCTAAGTAGACAATACAGCACTTGGACTTATCAGTTTCAATGAGAGTCGGTGTCACTGTGTCACGATTTTAGCACCGTTAAGGATATTTTCCTCGTCGGGGTGAGAGAATGAAGTTCACTGTGCTACGAGTCCCGCGTCATTTGAGTCTATGGAACGAGATCGAATAGTAAATGAATT
This sequence comes from Amylocarpus encephaloides, assembly GCA_019669835.1. Classification (NCBI taxonomy): domain Eukaryota; kingdom Fungi; phylum Ascomycota; class Leotiomycetes; order Helotiales; genus Amylocarpus; species Amylocarpus encephaloides. Next base: position 4,508 of record MU251817.1, read on the forward strand.
AAAATGTATCGATGCGTCTTTTGTTTCATCAGATAGCATACTTGGTTCTTCGTGTTTCCGCCCCCCAAATAATTGCTTGTTACATAGGCTATATTACATTATCATATGATTGATCATACTTCAACCTTACCCCCCCTTTCCTTTCTCCTTTCCCATATCGGCAGATCATGTCAATATTTACAAGAAAGCGACAGCAGCAACGGCCACCATGGCGATCTTCTCAACGGTGACACGGCCTGCAGCGGCTGTGACCTCAATGAGTCCGCTGGTAGTCTTGGTTGGTGCTCCAGTTCCGGAAGCAGCGGAGCTGAGGGTGGTGACGGCTGGCTGGGATGGGCCAACGACTGGGTATGTCTTTGTCTCGGTCATGACTGGGGTAGAGATGATGACAGTTGTGGAGACGGAGTATACTGAGCTTGTCATTGCTCCGCTTGGACACACGACACCGGCTGGGCAGGAAACAATGGCAACTTCCTTGGTGCCATAGATGGTGGAGGTCGAGGTGACCGGTGACAGAGTCATAGTCAAGGTGGTGATGCTAGACTCCTCCTCCGATAGCGGTGGTGCTGACTTGCCGGTCTCACTACTAACTGGGCAGATGGTGGTATAAGTGACCACGGTGCTGGAGACATATGGCTTGGTCGTGGCCGGGCAGTTCGTAATTTCAGGAGGGCACGAAGTGATAGTCACGAGCTTTGTGCTGGTTGCGGTGCTGGTGGTCATCTTGATCTCAGACGAGGGAGGTGGTGTTGGCTTGCCGGTCTCGCTAACTGGGCAGGTCGTGACGTAAGTCGAGACAGTTGTAGTTATGACTGGCTTGGTGGTGTATGGGCAATCTGTGATCGTTGGAGCGCAACTGGATATAGTAATCACTTTGGTTGTAGTGACTGTGCTCGTTGTCATCTTGGTCTCGGATTTGGAAGGAGTTGGCTTGATTGTCTCCGAGACGGGGCAAGTTGTGATATAAGTGGAGACAGTGGTGGTTGTAACAGGGTTGGTGGTGTATGGGCAATCTGTGATCGTTGGAGCGCAACTGGAGATAGTAATCACTTTGGTTGTTGTGGCGGTGCTCGTCGTCATCTTAGTCTCGGACTTGGTTGTCTCAGAGCTGGAAGCAGAGCTGGAAGCAGAACTAGAAGTAGAGATGGAAACGGAGCTGCTGGAAACACTTGAAGAAGTCTTTGATGTCTCGGATGAGCTAGACTTGGTTGAAGACTCGGAGCTGGAAGCAGGACTAGAAGTAGAGATGGAAACGGAGCTGCAGATGCTGGAAACACCTGAAGAGGTCGTTGAGGCCTCGGAAGAGGTCGAAGACTCAGAGCTGGAAGAGGAACTGCTGATGCTAGAAACACTTGATGAGGTTGATGAGGGCTCGGAAGAGCTAGACTCGGTCGAAGACTCGGAGCTGGAAGCAGGACTAGAAGTAGAGATGGAAACGGAGCTGCAGATGCTGGAAACACTTGAAGAGGTCGTTGAGGCCTCGGAAGAGGTCGAAGACTCAGAGCTGGAAGAGGAACTGCTGGTGCTAGAAACACTTGAAGAGGTCGTTGAGGTCTCGGAAGAGGTCGAAGACTCGGAGCTGGAAGCGCTAGAGGTGATCTCGCTGGTAGAAGAGGTAGTGGTGACCGGAGGAACTGTTGGCTTGGTACTCATGGCTGAAGAGGTCTTGGTCTTTGTGTAGGTGTATGTGATGCAAGAGCAGGCAGAACTGACCCTACCGACATTACCAGCACAGTTGTTATAGGAGGTTGGAATAGCGGCAGCACCAGTGGTAGTTCCGCTCAGGAAGTCAAGGCAGAACTCTGGGCTGGTGCCCTTGTTCTTGGAGTCGGTCAGCTGGTTGTAGCAGTTGTCTGTGTCCTGTGATGTGCTGTTAGCTTTCTGGGTGTCATTCTCCTATTCCATCTAGGCCATTTGAGCCCATTCTCCTAGAAACTTAGGGACAATCTAGTAGATTATCTTATAATATCGAGGGGAACCATGGGATGGTGTACGCAGAGTTTTGACCCAAGGTCCGACGAGGCAACTCACGCAGTCTGGGTAGGACCAGGCATTGACGGTAGCAAGAGCAAGCGCTCCAGTAATGATTGAAGCACGCATTATGATTAAGTTTTTGGGTTTAAGCGAGTGACTGTGGTCAAAGGAGTGACTGAAAATTGGAAGATACTCAACGAAGGTGTGAATGCGCGATGAAGAGAAATTGACAGGGAGGAGTTACATCCTGTATATACCTTGCGGGGAAATTGTGACTGTTCTAATTCTGCTCCTGGGGGCTTGCTAGTTTGCACAGAAAGTGCGCCGTTCGATGTGGACAAGCAAACGATCACCAGCAAGGGGGGTCTGCAGGTCATTCCTATCCGGTATTCTAGGGGATGTGGAAATGAGGGCATCGCTAGGCCAGGAACCAACGGGAGGAGAAAATACTGATACTTCGCAGGAACCGCTTGCCATCCTCGTCAAGGCAGTGAACGAGGAATATGATTGGTAAAGCTAAAAATGGGATGTTGAAGACATTACCAATGCGTCGAACATCATCGATAACACGCAAGGAGCATCAGGAACAACCACGCACCTGCGTACAGAGTCGGGTAGCTGCGCCGCAGGGCGAAAAGGGGGTGTACAGTAGTGCAAACGTCGTTGCTGTTGATTAGTCCCTGACTACATGCACCCGACGTTCCCCTGGAGCCATCTTTTGTTTTTGGTTTCTTTCAAAAAGACATATAGCCTACCCAAGGGAGAACCTTGGTCCACCGGCCCTGGGATCAAATCTGGTACCAGGGATATTTCGGATAAGAGAGCCCGAGATACTCGAGTAGTGGAGCCAAGGTACTGTAAAGAGTGGAGGGTTTTCTCGCCATCTGATTGCTCACAAGTTACCACGTACCTCCGTGCTCCGTACAACGATGTTTATCATCGGCTCTTCCTGGCCTTCAAGTTTCAGCTCGATTGAGGGCCATTGCCGTGCTTCCAAGTTGCCGTGGCCGGAAAGGGGGGGCCGAGAATGGCGAGGAGTTTGGGGTTCCTCGTGCGAAGGTTGTACGGAGGACGAGAATCTGTATTTCCCCTTTCGAGCGCCGAGGCAGTGTGGCATCGGAAGGATCATTTTGGGTTCTGAAGATCAACGCGCGTGGAGAACTGGTTTATTGATGTTGGAGCTGTAATCTTGGATGATAAGTGTGGTTGAAGATGTGGGTGGTATTACCGAGGGTTTGAGATGGGACCTTCCCCTTTGGGCTGCTGAGATGCGCTGACTGAAATCTGCAGCGGGATGGCGTGTTTGCGCTTGTTGGTGGTGGTAGCGCTTGACAACGTCATAACTTATAACCACGAAGGGAGTCCCGATTTTTTGTGATTGTTGTTGGATCAGGATCTACAGCACCTTCGCCTCGTTCAATTTGCCTAGAAATATTTTGCGGCCAAAAGTCTAATAAGCTCGAAACTGAGGAAATCCCGGTGCAATTTTGGCCAGCTCCTGCTTTTAAGGGGTGTCGCTTTTTCCTCGTTCAAATAGTATCTGGCTGGGCAAATGCTACTCGTTCCTTCCTTCCATTTTATCTCATATCTTGCTTGAAAGTCTAAAGAAGTCCAAATGGCAGCGCATCTTCTTTTCTCCGTGCTAAGGTTACGTGGAATCAGAAAACACAAGTGTACCGGGGACAGAATAGACGGAACGTTTATCACATATATATGAGGGCACAGTGAAATTCTACGTAGTATACGGTTGAGTATGCACTTGCTTAATTATTGTTGGGTGCTCTTTCTCTAGATGTGGCTTGGACTTCGCTATGAGTTATTGAACGTGGATTGTCAAAGATGGAGATTGCACTTCGAACCATCATACTTAGCAACTGAACCTTGAAATATCCTAGACTTTCATGGATAGTCTATTCGATAGTCCTTAAGCTTCCTGGATATTTACTGTCCATGTTGTATCAAGGATTGCAGAATGACTGATGTTCTGTTCCTTCACGTAGGACGATCTGTGAAATTCTGCTGTGATTCCAAGGCGACCCATGGGTTTGATAGAAGGGATAGAATGGATATTGTTGATTTCCCTTCCAATTATAGAAAGAATCAAGTCGTGATGCACGCAGAGTTTATGCTTCTGTTCTTAGCCGGCAACCATTATCATGAGGGATCACAAGCAACACACTCCATTCATTCTTCTACAACGAGTGAACATGAAATATCAAGACACAGGTGCTTTGCTGGGGTTTCCCCACATCGCCAACAAGCATGCATTTTACCAGATGATTTCTCCTCGCCGGTTCGCGACAACCATTTCGCCCCATAAATGAGGTGGGGTTTGGATGATATTCCTCCCATGTTATTCTTGCCCCACATGTTTATGTACTTCGCAGTCCTACGAAACAGGCAATTCTTGAACGGCAATTGCCCTTGATGCGAGAATTCATTCCCATATAGATAGATTATGCTCTGCTGCTTGGGAACTCGATCTCTGCTCTTCCTCCTAAGAAATCAGGCCTATTTTCCACAGCAAGCCTACTTTCCGCTTGACATTGGAATTGACTCAACATGATACCTTCAATCCTACTCCTCTCGCTCGCGGCAATCGTCTCAGCAGACTGCCCACGTTCATTCCTCAAAAACCTCACAGAGACATACGTCAGGGCACAGGCAGTCGGCGACTATGACACCTTCTTAAGCATCATCAATCCCACATCCGGCTACAGAGAAAACGGCTTCCTCGTCAGCATCCCCGACAGCATGCCGGCCATCCCCGTCCATATCGACTTCACTCGTAGCGTCCACGACACCGTTCAATGCGCAACCTTCACTGAGATCATCGCTGCCACGGACCCTCACCCCTACGTGATCCACACGCGTATGGAGTTCAGCCCTGGCGATCCGCAGGCGAGGTTGATCGAGAGTGTTATTACGGATAAGGGTGATTGGTATTTCAATGCCAAGGGGACGCTGGCGCTGAATGCTAGGGAGAGCTGGGAGGCGATCCCGAAGGAGAAGCAGGAGTCCAGAGAGGTAATTCGTGGGGTGGCGGATAGCTATTTTGACCGTTTTGGGAATGCTTCGGTCGTTGTTCCATGGGGAGCGCCATGTTATCGTGTTGAAGGGGGGTTTGCCGTGAACGGGAATCTTACTGCGAGTGGGGACTGCATTCAGGAGTTCCCGGACTCCATTTATTTCCCCTACCGTCGGTATGTGATCGATCAGGAGTATGGGGCTGTGGATGTGTTCGTTGGATTCCCGGGCTTGGACAGCACCGAGGCGGATAAGCCGATGCCGGATAGTCATCTGTTTAGGGTTGAGGGGGCAAAGATCAAATACGTACACACGAACAGTGCGTGCGTTAGTGATGGGTGTGGGAATGCTACGATGCCTCAGCCGACTTGAAGAGGAGTAGGAAAGGACTATGTTAAAGTAGGCTGGTTAACATCGTCCAAGATATAGGGCCAGAGAATATCAAGATATAATAGCTGATCCGATCGCGGGATTCTTGTGCCTGCAACAACGTGCTAGTTTTTATTATTTTTCCTGGAATGAGGTTGCATTTGGAGATCATAGTTGGAGCCATAGGGTGGTTTCAGCGTATAGAATCGGTGGGTGTTATTCTGTGAGTTTGTATAATAGGCTCGTCCCCTCGGGCTCTCATCACATCCACGGCCATTTTCCTGAGATAGGGATGAAGGTGTACGTGGGTAACTACGTTTAAGTATGTTTTTGGAGGACTTTTCAATTTTCAAAGAGACCACAGTAGCTCCAGAGCCTACTTCGGAGAAGGAAATCTAGCCAATATAATCTTGAGGCAGTATTCATGAAGATATTTACCGAACATTACCTCACGACTACTAGGATCTCGGGCTTCATTATTTGACCATAAAAGGGGTGATTTGTTGGGTTCTCGCATTTGTGATCGTGCGTTGAGTTTGATTCCCAAGGAAGCAGCGAGAGAATTCTCCTTGTTATTTCAAGTCATATCAGAGAATAAGAGATATTTCTTTTGATTAGGACACTCATCATAGGCTTCTAATTTTGAACATATTTTTTCCGCATTAACTTCCGGATTAGTCCATGCGTAAAGCTACCCTTGGAAGGTGTAGTTTTCAGATATACTTCTAATAAAAACACAAGAAGCGGACTGTGGGTATTCTTTACCTCCGCAGAACAATTTGTAAGCGGTTGTCACTTGGACGTGAAAGTTAAAGGGGGTGTAAGCGAATGGCTGTAGCTATAGCCAATCATCGTTGGAGTGACGAGGCTGAGTCATCGGGCCGTGTTGCAGCTTCTGCCTATTTCACATATAAACCCAGTCCTTACTTTGGATCGAGATATCCTCTAGAATTTGAGTCCAAAACCCAAAGTAAACAGATCAAAATGCCTATCCCCGTGGAATATGTCAATGGCAAGAAGACGTTTACTGTTCTGGGTAGGGAAAATTTTGTTGTTTTGCTTGATCGCCTGCTAACAACTAAGCAGAGAACAACCCAGAAGTGATGAATGAGCTAGCTTCAAAGCTTGGATTGTCGCCCAGGCTTCAATTCCACGATGTTTATTCTCTTACCGACCCTGAACTTCTCGGCATGATTCCACGACCATGCCTTGCTCTCCTGGTGATCACCCCCCTGACGCCAGCCTGGCACGCCGAGAGATCATCCGAAGATATGGAAAAGCCAATGTACGCAGGAGCAGGAACCGACGAGCCGATCTGGTTCAAGCAAACCCTCGGGCATGCATGCGGCTCCATTGGTCTTCTGCACAGTGTGATCAATGGACCAGCTAAGGAACATATCCTTCCGAACTCCACCCTCAGTAAGATTAGGGAGGGCGCAATACCGCTGAAGTGGGAGGAGAGAGCTCAGTTCTTGTACGACAATAAAGACTTCGAAAAGGCGCATCAGAGCGTGGCCGAGGTGGGGGATACTATTCCGCCGGATGCTTCCGGCGGCGACAAGTTGGGACAACATTTTGTTTCGTTCGTCAAGACTGAGGATGGGATGCTTTGGGAGTTGGAGGGTAGTCGCAAGGGTCCTATTGAGCGAGGTGCACTTAATGAGGACGAGGATGTCTTGAGCGAGAGAGCGGTGCAGCTTGGACTAGGACGAATCATTGAGCTGGAGAAGCAAAATGGGGGAAAGGACTTGAGGTTTAGTTGCATTGCATTGTCGGAGACAACTTGAAGTTGCAGTTGGGATGTGGTCAGGTTTAACATCCGACTGGCTCATCGTTACTTGTTGTTTTCTATTGACTGGTAGCCACTAAAGCTTCTTGGTCACTTGTAAGAGTCTGAAATAAGAAGCTATTTTTCACGTCACCCTGCATTTTCATGGAATATCAGAGTCCTGACCCACGAATGTCTTCAACAATTGGGGTCATTGTCCATGGATATATAAGACATTAAGGCCAAATGTCCAACAGAGGCCTGAAACGTTTTATGACAAGTCACTCATATGACCGCTTTTGAGTTGACTTGCAGAGCAAATGACAGTGTGATCATGAGAGATTCCCTCAGAACCATTACCGTGGTCCTTCAACCAACATCGATGGATTTGCCAAGCTGGCGTAAGTGTTATTGTTCCCCAACCTTGTTATTTCCAGCTAATCTGTGATCGGTTGACTTCTCGATCACGGCGCTTAAGTATAAGGACTACATCACACTTAGTGGCAACACCGGCACGGTTAATTCCTTTGTCTGCGTCGACCTAAAATAAGCCGAATCAACGGCAAACTGAACTTCCAATCGCTTCTACAAGGCGACCATATTAATTGCTAGATCAATCAAGTTACACAAGCGAGTATTGTTTCAAGCTTTAGTTTTATCGCCGGTCCTATTATCGCATTCTTACCGAACAACCTCAATCTAGTATTCCACCCCAAGAAGCCTGGCACTGTATAAGCTGCTTCTCTCTGTGCTGGAACGTAGTTGGTATTTTGCTTCTGGTGATTGGAGCTAACATGATTGGGCTTCTCCTTCAGCAGGACCGTAAGATCTATCGTTCAATCAAAATAATCACTCTCCACAGCAGTATATGCAATAGCATTATACCCAGAAACATACAATCCGTATACGAAAACCATACGCTTTAATATTATCTCAAAAATACAAAAGAATATAAAGATAGGGACATACGATACGGATTAATTACTAGTTTAATTCTACTACGAAGATATTTTCTCATCCGTACAAAATGCCAGCTAAATTATAGTACAGAGGAGGAAGAGGGGGGTAGTCCCATGACTACATATTTTTACACATACCATTTCTTCTAATTTACTTAGTAAAAGACGGTGGATCTAAGAGGTATCTATTTACTTTGGTAGTATTATTCTAGAGAGCTATCTTTAACTCTCTTTTCAGCTTATTTACGACTTTTACTACAGTAAGTAATATAGAACAAGGTATACTGAAGATAAAAAACTATACTACACTAAGTTAATACTATGTCACACCGTGTATATTAGTCTACGTTCACGGCGACTCTTTTACCGTCTGTATCGGACTCTTTAGGGTACTGCTTGAGGTTGATGACGCTATGTGTACTGTGCCGACGTTAGAGTGACTCCCTAGATCCACCTTCTACTCTAGATAGGAATGACATGGTTATGATAGAACCTGATAGTTAACATGAAAAGTGGCTCGTGGCTCTAAAGTTAAGACCCGCTATAAAATAGAGATAAAAAGAAAAATATTATATATTTTAACGTAACTATAACTAATACACCACCTATAAATATAAATTAAACGAATAATAAGTACGATTTATATCAGCTTCGGCCCCTTCTTAAATTTAATAGTAGAGAGTCTCCCAGACAAGTGCCCTAATGTAATACTATTATTCCAAACAGCTATAGAAGTTGCTCGATAGTTTAGAGGAAGCCAAAGAATCTTAGCACCGTCCTCTACTACCCAATTATCTAACACAGATAAAACCCGCAACTTGCCGTCAGGTGAGAAGGCTACTGAATTGACCCAATTGGAATGGCCCTCGAGCGTCTGTAGCGGCGCCCCTGTAGCGGCGTCCCAGAGCCGGACGGTCTTGTCGTACGAGCCAGAGACCACGTGCTTACCGTTAGGTGAGAAGGCTACTGAATTGACCGTAGAGGAATGGCCCTCAAGCGTCTGTAGCGGCGTCCCAGAGCCGGACGGTCTTGTCGGACGAGCCAGAGACCACGTGCTTGCCGTCAGGTGAGAAGGCTACTGAATTGACCGAAGAGGAATGGCCCTCGAGCGTCTGCTGCAAGGCATCCCAACGCTCTTGGACTTTGGGTACCTTTTGGATCCAAGACGGAATACAATTCTCAAACGCTACTCGAACTATACTCTGTGCTGGGGTAAAGATAATTGCCGAACAATATAATTGAAGAGGCGCCTGTTCAATCACTAATGTGTTATGTAAGACGAACCTCTTTGCGTCGTGGACGAAGGCGTATAGATGCGGACATTTCTCAGCCTTTTTATATTATTAGTCGTCATCTTCTAATAACCTTAACGTTAAGGAACGGATAGAAAATTACCTCAAGCCAATTCTTAAGCTTTCTAATCGTAACTATACCGTTTGATAGGCTTCCCATCAGGCTAAGTGCCTCGAGCTAGTAAAGAAAGCTCTGAAATAGAAAGTTCTCTACTAAGCCGCCGTCCTCGAGGGTAAGATTGTTCCCTAGAGTATTACTATCGGCCAGATGGTCAACCTAATAGAGACAAGAGTACCGTACTGCGGCTAGTGGATCTGGATTGGGTGGTTTAATCTGGTCGATAGAGATTCCGGGAGTGCGTAAGCTATAGATATCAAGTCGTGGTGCTCGGGACATGATCTGTAGCGATCTCGAGAAAACCGTATAGTGTACCTCTGCGACCCTAGAGGGAAAGAGTTCCCGGGATGCATTCTCCTGATATAAAAAGTCCTTGGCCGACTGATGTATGAAATAAACCGTGCTTTCTCGAATCGTTAGAAAGGATCTACACTGGCCGACCGTCCGCTCTAAGTTCTTAATATCCTCTGGAAGATTCTTAACATTATCAAGTTTGTGAAGCTCATCGTTAAGAGAGACAAGCTCATCGTCAAGAGAGACTAGTTCTCTAAGCGTCATTGGGCGGTACACAACGGCCACGATAGAGAGAGAGTATTCGCTTGCAGAGATCGGTTGGTCTGATTCACAAATCTGGTCCATCATTTGCCTATAAAGAGGCCCAAGTCCAGGCGGAAATTCCCTTACCCTCTTGTGAGTATTCCGTCGATCGATCGTCTCTAGAGCTTGTAGGACCAAAGCTACCCAGAGGAATGTGGCGTCAGTATTCGAGGAGAGATAGTTTCGCACAAAGCATTCCAATTTGGCGTTATATTTCTTACGCTTAGCTAACTCACCTACCTTATGCTCGATGTACGTTTTCACGGCAGCGGAGATGGAATCTTGGTTTAGCTCGAGTCGTAATTAGACTTTCTCGTCGGATATGAGTAGTTGCTCTTCAATGTTCGGCTAATTGCGACTAGAGATGATCTAATTAACACGAGGATACGCAGGTGAAGTCTCATCGAAAAACCGGAGAAGTTGTAGTAAACCGGTCACGTATTCGTCTAGGGCGTCGATGATCACGTAGGTGCTCTCTAGGCCAGGGTCTTACAAAATGTTGATGAAGATCTCGGACAAGGCAAACCAGGCATTCGCGTCCACGAAGAGCTCTTTTCCCGCATCATCGTACTTCATCCGAACGTGTTTGAGGAGAGCAGGTTGCTGGTCAACAAGGAGGTAGATCAGCCCGCGTAGTACAGCCGTCGCACTGTTGATGGGCGGATCGGTGGCTTGGCAGAAGAAGTAGGACAAGGCTACTAGAAGCGGTCTCCTTTAACTTATCTATTATGCCGCAGAGCAACATCGTCTTGCCCTTGCCGGGATCACCCCGGATCCAGAGTAGTCGGCTCTGCTTACTCGTATTGTTTTGCCATCGTCGGAATTCATAATTTTCGAGGATCCAAATGTAGGAGTCTTTCAGCAGGCCACCCTTCGTCTGCTCGATGCACTTCTTGTCCACGTGAGGGTCTGTCGTTCGTAGGGCTTGGAGGCAGCTCCGGTTCTGGGAATCGGTTTGTTGACTTAAATCATCTTTTCACGAAAGAGTTAGTAAGGCAAGACATCCGTCAATCTATACTGACTTAAGAAACAATAGTTCAACTCACTAGGAGCATTGTATTGGCGGATAACTTGATTGCCTAGTTGACATAAATTAAATTCAAATACTGTCCAGCAGCGTCCTATTCCTTACCAAAATGCATATTCCCTGCTGCCTTGTAATTTTTCATAGTCCCCAGACCGACGTTCGTAAAATTGTCACTACCATCGCGATTTGTTTGGTTAACACCACCAGCCTCTTCCTGGAAAGAGGAAGGCAGTTCCTTCATCTCTCTGATTCCCTCTTCGAGCCCCTTCACTTCGGCTTTAGTAGCGATTCCGATCATCTTTTCGCATACAAGCAGCTGGATGTCCTTTTGTATCCCTTCCATCAAACACTGTACTTCGTCCCCTTTCCCTAATGTGCTTAGGGCCTTCTTGTATCGGTCGAGCCATATGTCGTCATCCTTCCGGATCACCTTCTGAAATAACTTCTTGAGGATCTCAGCCGTCGCCTTACATGATTCTAAAATCTACTCGATCGCATCCATGGCCGTCTCGTCGAGCGTCGACGCTCTCTCTTCAGCTTTCCCTTCAGCTTTCCGAAGGATTTCGATAACGAGTGGCAGTCGCGTAGCCACTTGGCGGAATGTATCCGGCTGGCCTTTCGCATCTCCAGCGGTATCATATACCGTCTTCGCTGCCTTAATAATTGATATCATGCCCGAAATGAGGCTAATGACAACGCTAGCCTCGGCGCCGGACATGATGGGCAGTTGTCAACTATTTAAAGGTCGGTCTTAGGGGATCGAGGTACTAAGCTATTCGTGGGTAATTAACAGGATGAGGAAAGGCGGGTCTCAACCTTACGTGAGCCGAGAATACTAGCGGACGAGACTGTGGAGTCTATGGAATGCTTATAGTAGAGCGTTTTCGAAGGAGAATTGAACACGAAATGAAGCGCCAGCATACTGTTACACAAAATTCCTATGCGTTATCAGCCATATCTGGGCTCACGTGAGGTTATTTTTTTTTACTATTCCCTATAATATACGATGTCTATGGTTAGTCTCACGGTCTAAGAAATAGGTAGTAGTATCTACTATAAACAAACGACGCGACAATAGGTGGCATGTGTACTAATTTGGTAGTAGTGTTTTTAAAACTTAAATAATAATAATAATAATAATAATAATAATAATAATAATAATAATAATAATAATAATAATAATAATAATAATAATAATAATAATAATAATAATAATACTACGTACGCCTACGGCTTCTAACTCCTAGGCGAACCGAGTATTACCCCTCGGTAAGATACGTTGTACGAAGTACACGACACAGTACTACAGTACTGACAGTAGCCACAAGGCTGATAATGATTTCCTAATTAACGAGGAGAAAAATTCAATTTAGAGTTGCTAAAATGACCTAATTTGGCTTGCTAAGTGGCAGCTTTTACTTACAACGAATAGACCCACATTTATGTCTTAATAATAGCAGCCGATCGAGTCCCGTGCCAAGACCGGCAAGTACGGAGGCTTTACCCCTGGGCAGTCACGCAAACTCTCGTACCCGTACACTCGTACAAATCTTTATTCAAGAACATCGACACGGAGACGACGTATCGATATTCGGTATCGCAAGATCTACCTCTCTTCAAGGCTTGTCGACAGTTCCTGATTCCCGATCTACTCTCCGTTATTTCTTGATTGATCTGCAACGGTACTTTGTGCCAATTACACTCGTTTATCTCGCCCTGCAAACCCCCAAGAAAGTCCGTTTGTCCCCTGGAGCGCACTAGCTTCTCAACCCGAATACCACAAACTCCTGGCAGCGACAGCAAAGATCAACTAAGAGCCACGATTATCATCGACGGGTTGCCACATCCTTGAGCGTGGAGGTAGCAAGGGGAAAGTCTTAGACCGAAAGGTTCATGCGTTAGATTTGCCCGCCATGGGGCTCGGATATCGATCGCAGATGGGGATGGTCAGGGTGCTTTTCTTCTTGCTAGCAATCTCTTCGTACGCGGAGGCATTTTATATTCCAGGTAAAATGCAGTTCGAACCCTGCCTCATTGTGGCGTACTAATAATTTACTACAGGCTGGTCCATTAAGAGCTATCAAGACAATGAAGCAATACCTCTCCTCGTGAACAAGGTCTATTCCGACAGCACACAGTTACAATATGCCTATTACGATCTGCCATTTGTCTGTCCACCGACGGGGGCACATCATGCTGGATCCGCTCTGTTGAGTGGCCAGACCATTTCATTGAATCTGGGGGAAGTTCTAAGGGGCGACCGCATAACACAATCTGATATTGAGCTGAGCATGGGGAAGGATGCGCCTTGCTCTCATCTTTGTAACAAGACTATATCAAGGAACGATTTGAAGCGAGCTCGTGAGCTAGTCAAGGATGGTTATGTCGCAGAATGGATCGTGGATAATTTACCCGGTGCAACCAGCTTTGTGACTGTGGATAAGTCTAAGAAGTATTATGCTGCTGGCTTTAAGATGGGATACAAAGATGTTGAGCTCAGCTCTGGGAAGTCTCGGTACTACATCAACAATCATTTCACGATCGCCATTCGATACCGAAAAGCGCCTGGAAAGGACGGAGAACGGGGCGGCAAGGTTGTGGTTGCTTTCGAGGTATATACAAAGAGCGTAGGACCAGAGAAGAGGCTAGCAGATGGTTGCCCGGCAGACCTGACCGAAGTCGACACTCCCATGGAGCTATATATCGAGCCGAATGGAACCGCTTTTTCCGAGCTATATCCCCACTCCTCATACCACCCCCATGAGGTCGATCAGGATGTTGAGGATGGAGCGACTCTCGAAATCCCATACACATATTCTGTATACTGGCGAGAGGACGATAAAATTGAGTGGGCACATCGGTGGGATATGTATTTTATGAATCAGGAGGAAGGTCATCGAATTCATTGGCTGGCAATCATCAATTCTTTGATCATTTCAGGGTCATTGAGTGCCAATGTGGCTATGATCCTAGCGAGAGCAGTTCGAGGTGATATCAAGTCTTACAAGGACGCTGCTATGGAAGACGGCAAAGTCAAATTGAAGAGGAAGTCTAGGCCGGGAAGTAGTGCGAGAACACCAAAGATTGGCGAAAAGAATGGATTGGGCCTGCTCGAGCAGGTTGGCGACACCGACAATGACGCGGATGTCTCTTCGGACGAGGAAGCATTGGAAGACGTTACGGGATGGAAGCTTCTACATGGGGATGTTTTCAGGGTTCCCGCTTACGGCTACCTCCTCGCTCCTCTGATTGGGTCCGGCATGCAACTCGTCTTCATGGCAGTTGGCTTATTGTTCTTGAGCAGCCTAGGGGTTCTCAATCCTAGTTTCCGAGGTGGATTTGTCAGTGTGGGAGTTGGACTTTTCGTTTTCGCTGGTGTTTTCTCTGGGTACTTCTCAGGACGTGTATATCAGACCTTTGGGGGCAAAAATTGGCGCAGGAACACGTTTGTCACGGCAATTCTGTTTCCCGGCCTCCTATTCGCCCTGGTCTTCATCCTAAACCTCTTCGTTTGGGCACAAGCATCTTCTACCGCCCTCCCTTTCGGGACACTCGTCGGTATCATTCTACTCTGGCTCTGCATACAGCTCCCGCTGGTCTATATTGGATCTTGGTTTGGGTACGTCCGCACTGGCGCTTGGGAACATCCTACCAAAATAACAGCACTTCCTCGGCAATTGCCTATTAAACCATGGTATATCCAAACGGTTCCTTCAATCCTGCTGGCCGGCTTAATACCCTTCGCGGTTATATTCATTGAGCTTTTTTATGTCTTCCAATCACTCTGGAAAGACAAGAGTGGCTACTACTATGTCTTCGGCTTTTTGTCCGTGGTATCGATCATTTTAATAATAACTATCGCTGAGGTCACGATTGTCACAATATACATTCAGCTTTGTAGTGAAGACTATAACTGGTGGTGGCACTCATTCTTTGTCGGTGGCGGTAGTGCAGCCTGGGTTTTCATATATTGCATCTGGTACTACCTAACAAAACTTCACATAGAAGGATTCATTAGTGGGTTTCTATTCTTCAGCTATAGTTTCTTAGCTTGCGTTGTATATGGGTTGCTTTGTGGAACCGTGGGC
Organism: Amylocarpus encephaloides; assembly: GCA_019669835.1. Taxonomy (NCBI): domain Eukaryota; kingdom Fungi; phylum Ascomycota; class Leotiomycetes; order Helotiales; genus Amylocarpus; species Amylocarpus encephaloides. The sequence goes on from MU251817.1 coordinate 19,727, forward strand.
TTCCTGACAGCCTATGCGTTTGTTCGAAGGATATATGGGTAAGTTCTCACCCCTTTTCTCACCTGCCTCGAGTACAACCAGACTAACAACAATTGATAGCGCTATAAAAGCTGATTGATCGAGTCGTAATGAGGCGCCTTTCTGGCGTAATGTATTGATGGAGTAGAAAGGCTTGACATTCAAACTTGGGCGCATGTTGGAATAAAACTGCTCTATGGCACAGAAGATCGGTGGTACATGGCTTTGAAATACTGGTAATAGTATACGAATGAATTCAACCATTAATCATTGTGTCCCCCATCTGGAGCTGGATGTTCCGAAGCTTGCTTTCCCATCTCTGTTGCATAGCGCAGGTTCCGTGACTGAAGATTGCCACTATTCTAAACGGACAACACAACCTCGTGTTGCACATGCGTTGGACCTGACAAGCCACGGGAATCGGATACTGGTGGCTGTACTTCTTCTCTTCGTCTGCAGAATGAAATTAGGAGGCGTGTTTTCTATTTTGGGAGCATGACGGGAGGTTCTCTATAGGTTGCATAGAATTGCGCATAAAGTTATTCGGAGAGTTGTGGAAATTTCGCGTTTTGTCAATGATTCCCAACTCTAACAATGCGAGAAGTGATTAGTTGCTAATTTGCTTGACAACTTTTTGATTCGAGATGAAGACCTTGTGTTGGAAATGTGCTGAGTCGGCATATTCAATATCGCCAAGTCCATCCAGATCGAGCGGAGGCTTGATCTCAGACGGCAGGATCCTACGTCAATATATATATTTATATATCGATGCTGTTTCTATCAAAATGTTCGGGATTTTACGATTCTAGTCCGGAAGCTTGAATTGCTTGTTTGGGACTTTGGATGGAGGCATAATTGTTGAGACTTCGCGGCTTTATGGATGTGTCCGAGTTGGAGTAGTCTCCAATTCTTTCCTTGCTCCTCAGCCCCTAATATATTCTCTTTTTCAGCATTGATCTTGGGTGTGGTGCGGGCTCAATTTGCAACTCGTGTGGTTGGCGGGGCCCTGCATGAATTATCAGCCTCCAAATTGTTAGTATGCAAGGGCTTAGGATCGATACCACGTTTTGGGAGTTTCGTTTCGAGGCCTTCAGGCGGTCAAAAGTTTAAGGCGGTTTTGGGGATTTCTATTTTTGCTTGTTGATTTGCATATGGAGTTCTGGCATTCGGATTGCAAGTTCAATTGGATGAGTACTCACTCCGGCTTTCGAGATGATATTGAAGTCCTCAAGAGTAACAAGTACGGGACTGTTTACACTACCCTCGCCCTCCCCTCGCAAAGCTAATTGCAATCCATGGCGAAACCTATACCCAGAATCCCAGATCCAAGTCGGCAGGCTTAATTCACCCATGCACACTCTTTTCGGATATCGGCTCAAAGCCTTCACTTTCCACCAGCTGAAGAACTTCCAGGGATCACACAAGCTACTTCTATGGCATTGTCCCTGAAGCCGTACCTGCATTTCAAACACCCAATTTATCTTCTTTCTTTCAAAATCCATCTTTCTGGATAACAGAAGACCATCATTATGGACGCCTTCACGCCTGCACAAACGACGGAACTTATCTCGAGGATAGGAGCGAGGAAGGCGCGGATGAGGGTTGATAAGATATTTATCAATTCTTTTCTGGGCGGGGCTTTATTATCCTTTGGATGTGCGTTATCGCTGTCTACGAGTTCGTCGCCATGGTTTCAGACTAATGCGCCGGGTCTTATACGCACAATATCTGCTATGGTATTTCCCATTGGACTTATAATGGTTGTGTTGACAGGAGCGGATCTTTTCACGAGTTATTGCATGTATTCGACGGTTTCCCTGTTGCATCGCCGGATCAGTCTGTTGAATCTGTTGAAAACTTGGGGAATTAGCTTGATGGGGAACCTGATAGGAGCGTTGTTTGTGATGGGCCTTCTTACTGGTTGCAAGTTCATCATCTTCCAAGATCCGTTAGAACAATACTGAGTAAAGAATAGATGGTGGTATATTCGACCAAGGAGCCTTCCGAGATCAAGCTCTAGCCAACGCAAAAATACGAGCAGTAGTCCCTCGTTGGCACCAAATCTTCCTCAAAGGAATACTATGTAAACCCCACCTCATACCCCCATGTTCTCACACGCATACTCACCTGAACCTAGGCAACTGGCTCGTCTGTCTCGCCGTCTTCCTCTCCATATCCTCCCGCGAAGTCTTCTCCAAAATCCTCTCGATCTGGTTCCCTGTAATGTGCTTCGTGGGTCTCGGCACAGACCACGTCGTCGCCAATATGTTCTTCATCCCCCTTGCTATCTTTCTCGAGGCTCCCGCCCCCCTTTCCACCAGTTACTATATCTGGAAATCCATGCTGCCCTCCCTCCTCGGAAACGCCATTGGTGGCGGGGTATTCGTGGGCGGGGCTTATTGGCACCTTTTCCTCAGTGGTGGACAGGAGGTTGAGATACATTTTGATGGTGTGGGTGGGGATGGGAAGAGAGAAAGTGAGGTGATGTATACTTGTAATAGCCTGCGGCAGAAGAGTTCCGTGGCTAGCGAGGCGACGAGGTGTGATAACCAGAGTGAAAATGGGAGCTCGAAGGCGGTGGAGGATGGAGCGAAACTGGAATTGCCGAGTTCGTGTCAGTGTGGGTTGAGTAGATTGGGGGAGGATTTAGATGCGATCCAGTTTAGAAGGAGTGGAGACAGGGTGGAGAGTAAGGCATGAGGAACATAGTTAATTTATAATCCTACCTCAAGAATGAACATTTTTACTGAACTTTCTGGGGATATTCGATAGCTATCCTCTCGTGTATATTCACCTAAAATCTGGTATACACTCGTTCGCTTAATTCGCCTGATGTCTGAAAGGAATCTCAACGAGGTATAACAAACTTTCCACCATCAAGCACCTTAGATGGATTTTAGTAAACTGGGGTAGAAATCTGGCTCCATGTCATAAATCAAGTTATAGACTTGTTTAAAGCTTTCTCTTGATTTATGAATTATGCAGATCTCGTGACTTTGGATTGCTACTGGCACGTGACCGATTTTAGATCTCGGCATTTTAACTAAACCTCTATCGCGACTCTCTCAGCCTTGTCACAAAACATCTTCCTTTTCCATTGTACAGCTAATACTCCCACGGCAACCATGGAGTTCCTCCCAACTCTCCAATCAACCTTCGACCCCCAAAAGCCCTCCCTCTTCGAACTCCTCTCTGAATCCCAACTCTCCTCCCTCCTCCCACCATCCCTTCGCTACCTCCTCACAATTGCAACTCACCGCCACCCCCGGTACCTCCTCCGCGTTCTTAACTCCTTCGATGAGCTCTACGCCCTCCTCATGCTACTCGTCGAGCGGCACTATCTCCTCACCCACGGCGGTGGCTTCACAGAGAACTTCTACGGCCTCAAGCGCGAGAAAGCCCTCAGTGTCGGCGAAATACCACGCGCGCAAATCGGTGCACCGGCTCATGTGCGGAATGCGCTGAAGTTGGGACGCGGAGATGTCTGGAAAAATATTGCAGTCATGGTGGGGATACCGTATCTGAAGAGGAAGTTGGACGAGAGTTACGAGATCAATGCGCCGAGGTCTTTACTAGGTAGGAATTATACACGGATGCCCACGAACCCCACGATAAAGCAGAGGATTATGCATTATTATAGGTGGTTTTTGAGGAATGTGTATCCGAGTGTTAACGCGGCGTATTATTTTGCGGTGCTGGCGTTTAATATCTCCTATTTGTTTGATAACTCGAGGTTTCACAATCCGTTTCTGTGGTTGATTGGGACGAGGATGAGGAGACTGGGGGAGGAGGATTATAGAGCTATTGCTGCGCTTTCGGAACCTAAGCCTGGAACTGGGCCCGCGGGCGGCAATTTGGGGATGACGAGTTTGTTTAGTCCGAGAGTTATGGGAGAGAGAATGTTGGGGAGTTTGAAGATTCTGTTGCCGACGAGTATATTTGCGTTGAAGTTCTTGGAATGGTGGCATGCCAGTGATTTTGCGCGGCAGTTGAGTAAGAAGGCGGCGGAGGGAATTGAGTTACCGCCACCGGTTGTGTCTGGACTTTCGACCTTGTCCACTCGATTTGGGTCAGCAAAGAAGGAAACTCTGTCTTCAACCTCAAAAGACCCAAAGTCAGAGAACGGTGAGGATAAGGAAGAGGAGAAAACAGCCAAGAACCCACCAATAGCTTCAACCACCCTCCTGCCCATCTTTACCATTCCAGTCCCTGAAGACTCTGAATTTTGTCCTATCTGCGAGCAAGAGATAGCCACGGCGACGGCTTGTCAAACAGGCTTTGTCTTTTGCTATACGTGCATACATCGTTGGGTCGAAGGAAACCATGACAAGCAAGAGAATTTCATGAAAGGGATGGAAGGGAAGTGGGAGAGTGGAAAGGGCAGATGCGCTGTTACTGGGAGACAAGTACTAGGAGGGACGGAAGGATTAAGGAAGATTATGGTATGAAAGAGCACTGAGGTTACCCATTGTGCATTGGATCTGGGGTTCATGAAAAGAAAGAGAGAGCATTTTGGTTTCAATTTGATACCCCGTGGCGGAATCTAAGATGCTCAGCATAGACAGAGGTTGTAAGTGATAGAAACCATATATCATTATCCACAGATATAAGCACGGCTAAGTAAAAGGCTCGGAAATGCCCTCAGGGATCAACTTATATTTGAAACTCAGGGTGGTGTTCAGTGCTTCCGTTTTCAATGAACAAACCTTACTTTAGTTCGGTCGCCCGGTACGTCTTGAGGGAAAATGTAAGGATTGTAATTCCATTCATTGGTAACCCCCTTTTACTCTCTCGCTCCTTCCACATTCATGCACGGGGTGAATGGAATTCGATTCACATCTCTAGGATCCCTTAAAACCCCGCTTGCACTTCTTAGTCCGTGGCGTAGGGAGAGCTGGAATGATTCGACCGAATAAAGAAGGGTTCGAGAGAGGATCTTTGAAAAGAAATTCAGAGCACCAACCACAATATTGATGGTGGAACCATCCTGACAGAGTTCGAAGTTCTACCTCCGGTTGCACCTGGCACAGTCTATGCAAAAAGTCACTGACATTTTTCAAGATTTCATCCTCCTTCAAAGGCCAATTACCTGCTCGATCGAGCTCGGCCCTCAGATAATTGTAAATCTCCGAATCACAAGCCCTGCTCGATGGACTACCACGACATTTCAAAGTTGTAGGGGGTTTTAATTGCTCCATATAGCTGTAGACATGCTTGCGCACGGCTTTGAGGGTTTCTAATCGAACCGCCCGGATAATTTCTACAACATCTATCAGAAGAACTCTCTGGGAACAGCATCGGGATTTGTCTTACCTATAGCACCTAAAGGAATTGGATCCATGAGAGTAAACTCTTCGCCTTGGCGATTAGTGAATGATACACTCCCACTTTCGTCAATTTTGGAGAATTGAGCAAAGCGTATGATCCAATGTCTGTAAAGATGGCTATTGCCAAACACCCACGCGACAAGGAGCCATTCTGAGATGCGAGACATAGGTTCAGGCAAACAAGCACAACTGTCTTCCAGGCAACAATCTTTCAAATTCATCCCAGCGAAGATTCTGTCTTGCTCAAACCATGTGTCCAACCATGGACAGGTCACCCCGAGGCAGTCGTACTTGTCGACGAACAATGCTAAGTCCGATAATTTTCAACTGGTAGTTCACGTCGGGGAAATTCCGAGAAGCGAAGGCGACAGATGTCGAGAATGATTTTCAATGTCCAAGCGCTGTCTTCGGTGAAGTCAATGCTTGCTAGAAATCTTTTGTCTTCCTCAGCCGCCTCGTCTGTTGTTGGGAATGGAGGATAGATAAACAACTTCAGAACCGGACTTGCGAGACAGAGTGTTTGAGAGCAAACACGACCATAGGCAATGCGTTTGATTTCTCCTTTAGCTGACAAATCGACAGTAATCTTGATATCACCACCTTTGAACGTGAAGTCTTTGTGGAATTCGGTCATGGTTGTTGATTCGTGAGTGGCATATACCTCGTATGCTGGGCTCCGAAGAGTGATGAGTTGAGATCGATTGCTCTTCACTCGATCTAGGGATGCTGCAAACTTGGTATGAGAAGCCCTGGTTTTATCTTGCATTAAGGATGGATGATACGTGTCGAAACTTTTATCGTGTTCCGAGGATGAATATGGAGAACTGATTTCTGGGAAGGAAAGACCCAACTCACGCTAGTAATTCGCTTTTGGAACCAACCTACTGCATAGAAGAAAGAGTCTGATTCAAAAATCGAAGGACACAAATCTTTTTTCCCAATGGATTGACAGAACTAGCAATCCAAATCCAGTTTTTTTTCTTTTATACATATGACGCGAGCAACCTTACACACTAGCTGGGCATGACTTTGACGCTTCCTACACCCTGATGAAGTTTAGATAAAGTCGCAGGCCTTATCGATGGACATTGCTCGTACACTGAACAAGTATCGTCAACTCAACAAGTGACTTTCTTCGCCAACGGGGACTTCAAGTGGTTGCAGCTCAAGGAATATCTTTACCGCCAACACGGCCTTATCAAATTAAGGATGCACCTTTGTCAAAGGCTTAGATCATGATTTTAAAGGCGAACGTCATTCCCTCCCCCATTGGTATATGTTGAACTGTGGCACACTCTGGGCCAGTTGGGAACGTAGTATCACGTCACAGGAATCGTAAACAGAACTCAATAGGGTAAATCAAGTGAATTGA
>MU251818.1:0-26306 GCA_019669835.1 Amylocarpus encephaloides
TTATAGAGGGCAGTCCCTTTTAAATGTTTCTTGAGAAATACTCTCTTTACCCTACCCCAGAAACCAAATTCTGACTCCTGCAAAAGGCTCTCAGTCGTGCTTCCGAGCTTCTTCTTGTGTCCACCCCTTGCAGGAACTGACTTCGACAGTCGACAATTTCAATAATAGATTTGTTCACGGCGATCATCCCGATGTGAGGAAGTCTCGTGATGCTAAGAGGAAAAGTCTTAATCTCGAGTCTGGCAGTTTTAGTCCTGATATGAAGGGTGAGACCACTATCACACCCCACGATGGAGGCGGGACGGCAGAGGAGGTTAGAGCACGAAAGGTTCAGCAGAATAATGGATTCCTTCACACTCTTCGAAAGGGGGAGGATTGGTTGGATGAGAAGCTCGTCATTGAGACTCAGGGCATCGATATCATCCATGAGGAAGACAAGAGACCTCCGTCCATTCTTAACGTCTTTCTGATGTGGTGGAGCATGCCTTGCCACGTTAGAACAATTCAAATAGGGATTCTAGGTCCTGAGTTTGGCCTTTCGTTGAATCAATCGGTGGCTGGATGTGTCGTCGGTACATTCCTCGGGGCTTGTTGCACAGCTTTTATTGCGGTACTTTGGGTCCAAGGGTAAGAGTATTCATAAACTTCTACAATTCTATAACTAACATACGCTTAGCTCGGCCTCCGCGCAATTGCTACATCTCGATACTCATTTGGTTTCTATGGTGCAAAGCTCGCCTCGTTGCTCAATATTATCATCGGCGGAGGCTTCGCAGTTGTCAATATCGTAGTAGTCGGCCAGATTCTCTCAGCTGTTTCGGATTATAAGATGACCCTCGCAGTCGGCTGTCTTATGTTCTCTCTTAATGCTAGTTCCCTTGAATTTGCAAGCATCACTTTGTTGCGGGACCTTGTCTTTCAACCCCCAGCTACTGAACTGGTTGAAAATCTGTTCTTCCAACCTGTGCAATAAAATCCTCGGCATCTTTCAGCAAAACATCAGGCTTCTCAACAGCTGTGCAGTGACCACCCTACATTTCAACACGTTAGCTAACACAGCTTGGGACGTACGAAACGGTCCGAGTATTGAGGAACGCAAGAACGTGGCACTTGCAGAATCATATCTTCGATAGAACACCAAGTGCCTAATCGTAGCAGCCCAGGCTCACAAGGGGCTCTTTGCCGAATGAAGATAAGTCAAGAGGATTAGAAATATAGTACCTGGGGTTTGCTGTGGTTCCTGCAGAGAGTGTGATTTTGATCTGTCCACTCCATAAACTTTTCGCCAATCCTATCATTTTTGTTAATAGATCATTGGGGGAGTCTGGTGCCATTGCGAAAAAGGAAAATGACGTCTGGGAAGTTCATCATGCCAACAGTGTCAGAGGATTACTTGAGGGCACCAGCCCCATTGTCCTTGGCCGAGTCGCATGCTCGAGTGTGTAACCACTTCCAGTCTTCTGGAATTCCACGCCTCCCAAGCGATCTTTCTTGTCGGTTTCAGAGAGTTCGCCGACAGGAATTGAAGGCTCAGCTATAAAGCAAGCATTCACTATACAAGCATCTGTCAGGTCGATTCCATAAGTTCTTGTACGAAATTGCCTACGATGAGCATGAGAAAATTGATGTAGATTTATATTGTACAAATTCAAAAGAAGTTGGACTTACGAGCTATTATTAGTCATCAACAAGTGATCAAGATTTTTCTCAACTATGTCACATATCTTAGGTATATAGATGGATGAATTTGAGAGTAGTTTTGTGCATTAATTATGTACACTAATATTCGCTCTTCAACTGATATCTACTTGCTGATTAATCCTGCCAACTGTATCTGACAGGGGGCTTTCTAAGCGCGCTCGGCTCGCAGCTAGCGCCAACATCATATCCACCTTCTAATTCTGCTCTCATCTCAACTCCACCCAACTCCTGAACCATCCCATTATCCATCTCGTAGGCACACGCTTGCCCGTGCACTTCATGGACCTCCTCTTTCGCGCCTATCTCTGCTATTTCCAGTTTTGGGTCTTTTGTTGATCCCCGTCTCATTACACTCGACTGTTCGTTGGTCCTCCTCTCCTCCCGCTGTCGCGATATTCTTCGAAGGCAGAAGAAACCGGTTACCGCCACCAGAATGCCGACCGTGAGAGTGACCGCGACGCCAATACCAACCATTGCACCACGGCTCAAGCGAATGGAATCCTTCGCAGGGTTTTCACTTGGAGACGCATTCGAAGATTCGCTCGGAGACCCGGCCGACAAGATGGGCACGATCTTGGTCGATTTGTTGTCTTCAAAGGACCGTTGAGTGATCGTGAAGCTGTTTCGCTCGTAATCCACCATGAAGTATGCTTCCTGCAGAAACACTCGTCCGATGTTGTACTGAGTTGAATTGTCTGCTCGTCGTATCGGGAAGTAATTTGTTGCATTAGGGTATATTGGATAGCTAATCTGATGATCGAATGCTGCGTATGGAAACACAATGTTGGTGCTTGCTCCGCCGTTCACAGTTTTCCCGATTTTTATCGTTATTGTTGGATTGAGCTGTTTCAATTGTGTGTGAACAGTATCATTCAGAATGTATCTCTGCGTTGCGTTGTCATATTGAAGTCCTGATTATCACAATGTTGGTTAGTCTGAGACTTTGATGTCAAATCCGCGGATCGTCTTACCAAATGCTGCCTCGAATTTGTCGCATGCTGAAGCGGGAAGCCATAATTCTGGAATTGTTGAGTCAATAGGCGCCATGATCGCAGTATCTAGCAGAGATGCCGCCCCAGTGGGTGTATTGGACGCTTCGATAGATTGCAGTCCAATCATCATCACCCTCGACTCGAGTTCTAGATTCAGTGTCTTGTTCACAGTGAACTGCTCGCTGTCGAAGCCACCTAGTGTGAGGGCTCCAAGTGATCGCCGGTAGTATGCTCCAGCGGAGTAACTGTACGAAAGACTTGGGATCATGCTTTGACTGTGCAATAACGACAGCAAGCTCGGTTGCGGATCGTTGAAATCGGTGAAATTCGTCGGTTTTGGGTTCAAACCAAGCAATCCAAACATATAATTGTTGGTCGCGATCCCTACAATTTCCCTCAGGATACGCGGCATTGTATTTTGGATAGCTCGCCTACCTGCTACTATCGAGTGGTTCATTGTTAGGCCGCCGCTGTTCTGAATCCCGAGTCCAACAGTCTCATATCCGTACTGCCCGGAACCCGAAAGGTTTATTGAGTCTTCCAATCCGAGTTCATAGAAGCTCACAGCTTCCCATGTCGATGACTGTTCCTTAATCAGTGTGAAAAGCTATCGAGACAGTTCTTCTTACCTGGTTCGTCTTGAAGCCGGTACTAGGTTCGTTTTGAAAGGGCTGGATGCCTCGAAGATCACTACATTTTGGATTTTCCGAAGATGTGCACGCTTCTGTTGCTGGGACCCAGGTTTCGTGGCTCTCATTTGAGATCATCACTCGAAACGTCTGCGCTGGTGTTCCTACCCGCACAACAAAGGTAGACCATTGCCCATCGCTGCCCTCGAAAAGCAAACTGGGCGCAAAACCAAAAGGCTGCGAATCTTTCCCACTCCGAGGATATACATCCATTTTACGATATTTTGGCACATTGAAGGTATCACCTAATGCACAATAGAAAAAAGGGTGAGAAGACCGCTGGCAGAAACGAAGGTCATCTTCTCAACGGGATCACTCTGACAAGCTTTTAGGACATGGCATATGCCCAAGATAGACTTAATTTTGGCTTCTCTCTCAGCCGCAACCGTAAACGTCACCGGTACAGTACGTGAAGGAATCCAGCGACAATCTAAATTGTTCCTGGGCGGCTAAGCATGTTTCACGTAGATCGCTTAATCGCGAACTGACGAACCACGAAGTGCCAGTCGTGTATCTCACGTGTACATGGACTTTTCATATGCACTTCGCCCCTCAGAATCCGAGCCCTATAACAACATTTAGAATTTGATATTCGGTGATGACTATGGTAACCATGCTCATGCCTATCCACCAAATTCACTCCGGCTTTCCGGTACAGTCCGCCGCATGGGAGGCGGTCGTACATGCGCGAAGCCACTAACAATCGAGCATGGCTACTTGCACAAAAACAATGTTGGCCGCTTCAGACCTTGATGACTTCCTCTCATCTCTCAAGACGTACATTGGCAGCATAGAGTGAGTATGACAAGCCCTCCTTTCGATATGGGTGCTTTATTTTTCTTACCATGATTGGAAAAGAGGCTCTCGACCATATTCACTTTTATTGCTGATCTGCTCACTGATAAAGCACGAAGTAGAAAGGCAATCGAAGCAAGGAGACAGTCTGTCTTATCCAAACTCGTTTACATCAAAAGATCACAGGATGCTATCATTTCAGCAGGGCCGTCTAGCTTTTGCTATGCTATTTATTACATTTATATTGAGCCTACAGTTCGGTGGTAAGTAGACTTTAACCTCCAGATCTGCCAGACTCATTCACGAGGTGATGTGCTGATTGACAAATTAGTACCAAAACTCGCACCAGAAAAATTCAGCCAGAAGCGCTCATTGCAGGAACACAGAAGAGCGTATCCAATACAGACACCTACAAAAGTAGCCACAGTATTGATATATAGACAGACTGCAACCTCAGCTAGTAGCCAGACTACTCTGTCATTCTCTTCTTCTTCTTCAGCGGCTGCGACATCGATCGTTTTCAATGGAGCACTTGCAGCAGAAGTGATAAACCCCGCCGTAGAGGAAGCAGAACAGTCTTCCACGGTCGCTACTCCATCAAGTACTTCTTCCACAAACTCCGAGGTAGCTTCTTCAAGTTCTAGCTCTCTCCCGGAATTACAGTTTTCAACACAAAATACACAATCAAGCTTCTCCACTAGCGAGTCCAAAGTCATTCCCTCTCCCAACAACAGAGACCTACTCACCGCTTCGGAAGCTCTAGCGCCAACACAGGCTGTTCAAAAAGTTGACACCCCTGGCCTTAATGTCACTCCCACAGGCTTAAATGGTGAACAATCCCTCGCGATAGAAACTCCATCTCAAACAATACGATCGTTAGGGCCATTATTTAGTCCCCCCGACAAAAATGGAGGGAAACCAAAAGTGGGACCAAAAATTGACGTCCAGAAAATAGGGGCTTCCGTCACCTCCCTTGCCAATCCCGCCCCATCTACAACAGAATCTCTGGTCATTCCAATTAATGGGGTACCAGAACAAGCACCAACAGAAGGTGCCCAAAAGATTGGGCCCCCGGGGCTCGAGGGTCCCTCGAACACCACAGCGTCGCTTGCTATTCAGGCTCCATCTCCAACAAAACCGCCAGCCACAGCATTCACGACCAGCATCCCTGGTAATGAGGATGCATCAGCGGGAGGACCTCTAGAAGCTGTTCAGAAAGTTAGTGCCCCAGGGTTTGAGACTCCTTCGCGCTCATTAGATATCATTCAACCAATCACTCCACCTAGAATTGATACTCTTTCGGTTGTCACAACCTCTCACAACTCTAAAATGAGCAACCTACCACAACCAACCCCAGCAGTCTCGACGCCTAATATCCAGAAGATCGGGGCCCCGGGACTTGAAGCTCCATCGTCGAGCACAATGGTTGCTGGATCGTCCCTTGCTATCCAAATCTCGTCGAATGCTGCCATCCCCACAAGCACTGTCCAAGGCTCTCCTACCAGCAGATCTTCCCCGGATATTTCGAAAGGTTCTTCCCCCGCTATCCCAAAAGTAGTTGCATCAGGACTTGATGATCATTCCACGGGTTCAACTTCAGTGCTAGCTCCAATAGCTGCTCCTACAGAGAAAACATTGACAATAGTCCCTTTTAAACCGGCGCCTGTCGTTCCGGAAGTCCTTTCGGATGTCTTTGGTGGCCCGAGAATTTCTAGTCCACCAAACGCTGGAAATCCGATATCAGAATCTCAATCCCAAGAGACAGCGGCACCAGCACTACCTCCATTTCCCCTCTCAAATGGCAACCAACAAGGATATCAACAAGGCACTGCTGCAGCATCAATAGGGGGAGTAAATGCCGCGGACTTCCAACTAAATCCGTTAGAAAATCCCAATGGCGAAGCTCCCGAACCTAACATGACACCGCTTCCACCTGGATTTGTCTTCCCACTGTTAACGCCTCCAGGACAAGCCGCTCCAAGCGATGGTGTTTCTAGTGTTTTCTCTGCGCCTGAAGAAGTCAAGACTCTTCCGCTTACTACGACTACAAATGCTCAGGGATCAGTTGCTACATTGCCTGGACAGGTAACGACTCTTCCTGCTTCTGTACTCCCTCCGGGGCCAGTGGCTACGATACCTAGGGAAGTTAAAACGCTTCCTCCATCCACATCTACAGATGCACAGGGCTCGGTAGCCACGGCACCTGGAGGAGTTGAGACTTTACCTCCATCCGTGATCTCACAAGGTGCAGTTGCTACGCTTCCTGGGAAAGTGAGGACTCTCCCTATATCTGTTACCAGAGATGCGCAAGGAAAGGCTTCGTTCTTGGCTGGAGCAGTAGTTACACTTCCACCATCATTGGTCCCTCAAAGCGTGGTTGCTACAATTCCTAAAGAAGTCAAAACACTCCCTCTATCTACAACTACAGACGCACAAGGATCAATTACCACAATTTCGGGCCAAGTCACTACGCTTCCCCCTTCAGTTGTCCCATTGGTAAACATACCCGAGAAAGTAACAATGATTCCTCCAACTATATCCACAGATGCTCAGGGATCGGTTTCCACAGTACCAGGAAAGGTAAACACGCTCCCGCCTGCAAATGTCCCCCATGGGGCACCAGTGACTGTACCTGAGCTCGTCACCGAATTGCCACCCTCTACTAGTACGGATGCAAAAGGCTCGGTAACCACCGTACCCGGGCAAGTTACCACACTTCCTCCTTCCATCGTCTCGCAAGGACTCCAGATCACTGTCGACGCAAAAGTCACCACCCTCCCACCATCCACAACCACAAACGCCCTAGGCTCACCTACCATAATCTCAGGCATTATCACCACTCTCCCCGCCTCAATAGTGACCCAAGGCCCCCTCCTTACAATCCCACCAAGAGTCATGACCATCCCTCTAAGTATATCTACGGCCTCCAATGGCTCCCTCATGACCATCCCCGGAGTTGTCACAGCAGTTCCCGCGTCTACAATCTCTCTAGTTTCTATCCCCAAGATATCCACGAAACCTTATGGCCCTACGTTCATAAAGTTCAATGTTACGAGTACGACTGCTGCTCCGGCGTCTTTCTCGACGTTGCTATTGGCGAGTTTTAGTCCGACTCCGCTCGTCGTGGCTGGGACTGGGCCCGGGGCACCCGCGGCGACATCGACGAAGTCTGACTCGGAACGTCTTGTCCCAAGGGGAGCGTTGAAGATGTTCTTGGGGAGTGTTTGTGTAATGGGGTTTATGCTTTTATGATAGATGTTGCCGGGAGAATGTTTAAATTGTTAAGAGGCCACTCTATGGTTTTCATGTAGATATTATTTTGCAAAATGAGTAGAAAATAGACAGATAGAAACGCTCGTCTCAACGTAGACCTGGGTATAGATTCTTCCATATATTATTAAAAAATTTCACAAAGAACTTACTTCTTCAACGTGGTTTTGCCTCAAGGACTCCTTAGTCTTATATTTGCGAAAGACATGAGCTGTCACATACGACCATAGACTAAGGAGAATTGGGCTAACTCCTCGCTCTGCCATGCACAAGCTTCAGATAACTTCAGTTTTTGTAGAAAGGGAGAACGGTTTTCTGGTTTCTAGTTTTCAGGCAAGGCCCTAGAAAGGCAGCTTCGGCGGTTAGAGCATCAGAGAAGTGTGGTGAGAGTCCTAAGGTATGCTACTTCCTGAAGAACAAGCAGGTAAGGGCATTCTTCAGCGCTTGGAGCGCTGGAGCTGTGTGGTGGAAGCTTAAAGGCCCCTGAAGCTGTAGCGCCTCCTGTTTGTTTTTCAGGTTTTCAGATTCGCGGCGTACTAGTCCCTGAAGTAAAAGCAGCTAGGGGATGTCCTTCAGCGCTAGGAATGCTAGAAAGCCCGAAATTCCTCGAAGCTGTAGCGCATCCAGTTTGTTTTCAGATTCCTGGATTTACAGCGTACTACTCCCTGAAGGAAAAGCATCCTCCGGCGCTTGGAGCGCTGGAGCTGTGTGGTGGAAGCCCAAAGGCCCCTGAAGCTGCACGGCCTTCTCGTTGGTCACGTATGTTGCTCTTAGATGCATATGCATAAGCGAGTCTTGGCGTATATGTTGGTTGACCTTGTGAGGGGGGAGAAGCGAGGAATCAAGGAGGCTGCTTTACATGAGGCCTGATCAGTAAAATTAGAGAGAATAGTAAGTTTCCCGCTACTGAGCTCAGCTCATACACCAGTTACTATCATCAACTTTTACAACTATCAACATTGAAGTTTTACTACCACCGAATATAATAGTTCGTCGCGAGATTGCACCAATTAGTGTCTAGCCCTTGGCACACCTCCTGTATATAAGAGCTTCCAGCTCCTAGGCTTCTGTCCTCTCTTCTCTTCTCTCTTCAGTTCAGAATCTTCAATAGACAGTTCCACAGTGTCAACCTCACCATTCGTGATACCTGACGTAGTCGTGTTCTTGCGCGTTCCATTAGCTGTGCGTGTCGTCACAAGGTAGACTTAAATTCTAAAAGGATTTTAAAAGGCTCACGTATTCAATAATCTAATACACCTTGGGAAGTTAACATACTAATTAAAACATCCATTCCCAACAATCCTAAAACAAATTTTAAAGAGATCCAACATCTATATAGGAGGTAATGACAGTGGTTGGCAAAATAGACTAAGTACAAATAGACAACAACGAAAGTGCGAGAGTAGCATTGGGAGAAGATTGACGACCCTGCTGTTGAGAAAATCAGGTTTCCGCGGCCCATACCAGGTCCCAGTTGTTCGCTGAATCATACTTGTAATACCGCTTGTAGGTCTCGTCCCATGCCCAACTAGTTGGCCAGATTTTCTCGCAAAGAACCCACCCTTTCATCGAAATAGTGGCATTTTCCACAACCAGTTTCAGGGCCGTAATCTCTTCAGGATCTGTAACTGTGACCTGATCTCCTCTAAGAGATAGTATCTTAAAAAGGCTGACGATATCTTGCATGTCTGACTCGCGCTTGTCACTTCTCTGGTAATAAGCTAGAAACTTTTGTCGTAAGAGCCAGGCAGTATTGAGCGTGTAGGTATTTCGTTGGCTGAGAGAGAGCATCATCTGCGTATTTGGAGCAAGATTAA
This sequence comes from Amylocarpus encephaloides, assembly GCA_019669835.1. Classification (NCBI taxonomy): domain Eukaryota; kingdom Fungi; phylum Ascomycota; class Leotiomycetes; order Helotiales; genus Amylocarpus; species Amylocarpus encephaloides. The sequence continues at coordinate 9,265 of MU251818.1, forward strand.
GGTCGTAGTACATCCTTCGTTGGGGCCAAACCACCCAATCGAAAATCTCGATAGCGATCTCTACGGTTCCGCCGTTCTGAGCCACCCTCACGAATGGCTTATTGACATACTCCTGGTATTTCTCAACAAAATATAACTTGGTTTGCTCATGAGTAGAGAGCAAACTTGATACACTCTCTGCTGTTAATGTTGATGTTGGTTGTACGATGACGTCCAAGTCGTCTGTTTGTCGGCCTCTCCTGCCTTGAGCCTGTACTAGGAGAGAAACAGCTGCACCACCAATAAATCCATATTTTTGGATACCGAGAGTTTCAAGTGCCCAGCCTACTGTGGCAGCCCCAGAAGCGATTGATTCTTGCGTCGGCTTTCCTTGGGGATTTCCAGAGCCTGAAGCGCTCTTAGAAGCAGAGGACGAGGAAGCATGACCCTTTCCTTTGAAGTGTCTGGATGACATGTTTTAGATTGGTAGCTAATAGCATAAAAGCACCCGGTTTGCTTTTGGATCTATAAATCATGGATTGAACGAACGTCTCAAACACCTACAGGTTGTGAGCAAAATATGGTGGTGGTTGAAGCAGAAATATTGATCTCTTTAGAGTAAAACAAATTTAGCATAAGAGTTTGCGAGCTTCTCGATAATCTAGCGTTTCAACTTTGTAGCAATGTAGGCAAAGAGGTGGTGTGAGTTTAGAGTATTGAAGTGCTGTAATGTTGTAGTGTTGTGAGAGAAGTTCATTATCCTAAGCGGTGGCTTACTGCTTTATATATTCTGCTTCTACATGGATTGGCAAAAGTGCGGACTGTTGGTGTGATTCTATTATGATTCAATCTTAGTGGTTAGACAACTTAAGGCTAAATTAAAGTGCGTTGGAATTGAGTCTCATGGAAGCTCAAACACAACCTATCCAATAGAGACGAAGTACGTTAGAGTTTTAGTAGGTCCTTGAGCATACAGTAGAAGCGCTCGGAAAATTTGATGGATAAAATAAATGAGTTATTTTTAAGTACACCTCAAACCTGTCATATCCAATAGATAGTGACGGACATCCTAAGATGAGACCAGAGTCCAACAAAGGTACGGGAGAGGCCATGGCATCAGCTCGGTCAGTCAATCCCGAACTCCACTTTCAAGGATTATCAAGAAGCAGTAGCGGTCCGAAGATATTACAGTCGGCGCCTACTCGGTCGCTCAAGAATAAACCATTATCCGGGGGTATTAAAGATCCATGGCATATCTAAGACCTTCTAGCTAGTGAATAGCAATTAAATAGCGGCTGGCTTCATGACTAGCGTTTTTTCAACTCCTTTACCTCAACTTAGAAAATATCGATAGTACGGTGATCTCAAACAACACTGCCGCCTCGTCAAGATTTGTGCTTAGTCGGCGTCAAATCCTCATATGTATAGATAATATTAGTATGCAACATAAAGAGATGCATCCGTCGTCACTTAACTGGAAATCAATTAAATCTGTTGGAATGCTGCACTTCAAAGGGTAAGAGTAAAAATCTTGAATTCCTCGACTTGCTCTATAAGAGAACAATATATATATATATATATATATATATATACAACTTTGCAATAGCCATTGCCGCATCCATTTACCGAAAATATCTTTCTCTGTCAGCACCCCCGACGGGCATACCGATATCTCCTTAAGTGGCTTGATATAACGGATATCACCGTACCTATCAACAAAATCCATTAAATCCATCACTTACTACGTTGAGAAACAATGGCATAATCTTGATACGCCTATGCGCGCTTAGCTCGCATCTTGGAAGGGAATATGGCGAATTAATAACTTAATAATAGTTCCGCGCACCACCGCCAGTCTCATTGCCTCTAAAAATCACGTAATGGGCCGCATTTGACCTCATGGCCGACACTCGATTCTTGGAATGTTGGTGACTTGTCCACCCGAGCGCGTAACGAGTAAGGACCAATAGTGGGGTACGTACATCGAAAGGGTCCTTGCTTATTTTGGCCTCAGGCAATAATGCACCCAGCTAGCAGGGGTCCAGGGCAGAGCCTTCACGTTTCTGTCCAACTTCCACACGCTACTACTCTTTATCCAAAGACATCGACACTCAAAAAACAGATCAACAACAGCACCTCTTTACTATTCTTCTCGGTGTTTTAGTATTTCAACTATCAATCATGGCGGAAAACAATCCTAATTTGCTAGGCTTAGGCTTCGTAGCAAATGTACTCCAGCCGATTCAGTTGGTCGTATGGGGGGAGCTTGCTGCATCGTTTCTGGGCAGCCATGCTGTTCACTCAGTAAGTGTCGGATGCTTCTCACTTCCCACTTCGTGTTGCCTTTTCTTGAACCTAACTTCTCGTAGTGCTATATGCTTGGAGTTGCTGATGAGGAGATGGAAATCGCTTCACAGAAGTTGCTTGCTGCTGGCTTTGTTCGCGAATCTTGGTCATACAGTTCATCCGTGGATCCTGCTACTCGCATCAACGACGAAATGTACCAGCGTATGCAGGCTCACTTACAACCCGCTTTCGAAAACTTTGATCGTAAAACCATGAGATTTCATTACCCTAATACAACGAAGGGGGTCCAACAGACGATTTTGTTGCCGGCAAGCTATATTCGATTATGTATCACCAACCCATCGCAAGACGGCTATGCAGATCCTGCCACTTCTCTCTCGCAGCCACCATTCTATGTTGAAGACAATTTACACTGGCCAAATGTTACAATGCTACTTCAAAGTTTTCTGATGGCTTATTTGGAGGAGGCAGCCTCGAACGGAGCTGAGCTTCAGGCTGAATTTTTATGCTGGGGCATGACTTATTTGGCTAGAGAGCTGGAACTGCGGTACGATATTTTAGACTCATGTAGATACGCCTCAGTTAAGGAGCTCTTTGATAAGACTATCGAAAGGCATTCAGGTCGTCCTCGTCCTCAAAGACAGAAGTGGGGTAAGCCTAGGCAAAAGATTACGAATGATATGATTGCGGAATTTCAGTGAATTAACAAGGGATCAAAGGAAATGAGCTTAATAGTAGATGACTGAGATAAAGGGCTAGCTACTAGAACATCGTGATTTTCCTCTTTCAAATTCAAAGACTTCAACTAAAAAAGCCCCCCTCGAAGCTCTTTGGGAATAATGAAATGTTTATTAATAGCAATTTACTTTGTCTAGGGTTTATCTACGTCTGATTCCCGTTTACCTCGTAGAACTACGTTATCTGTAGTAAGATAAATGCTACCAATTTACAGCAGACTATTTCCAAATGAATTGCCGTAATTGTCTCCTAAGTTTTAAGTCATTTTATGACATCATATCCGTAGTTAGCGGCGGAGAATTTAACCAAGATTGGACGTCTATTCCTGGCTCAGAGGTCGAGTCAATTAAGCGCGCGACTAAAATAGTCGCCCACTGAAATTTAAGACCCTCTTGGCTAAGATCTCATATACTAACAACCGGAGGCGCTTAATATCCTCCAATCGAAGATTATGGGCCGCAGTATGATGCTAGGGCATAGAGGCCTCTTCTCGGTCTCTATAATGTTGGGTTTCACCGCAACAACAATCCCGACCTTTCGGAACGGAGGGAGGGAAAAGGAATAACCCAACATATTACAACTCTCATTGGCTATACTTGAGAAGCTCCCATTCTTATGCCCCAGTGTTTCTCTGAGGCGGACAAAATTATATACCAAAATAGATGTTGGAATATATTGGCGAGAGGAGGAGTTGTCAAGGGAGACGTTGGCTTGAATGACTAGATTGACCACGAGGGGAGAGTTCTAAAGTGGAAGAGCTATAATAACCCATTGACTCCTTCTGTGCATTCTTTCAAATCGCCTTTCTTCAGAAGACATAAGAAATATCCACTCACTCGTCGCTTTTTTCCATCTTCTTCATTTGAACGTTGAACGTTCATTCCCGAGGTCACCGCCTAGTAAAATCCAATCTAGTCCTCCCTCACGAATCGCCTTATTCGAGCTGAACGATAAGCTTTCAAAACCCAATTAACGCACTCATTATAACATATTATAATATTTCTTCATTCAAATCAAGATGGGTGGGTCTCTTATACTTTAAGAATTTCTGTACAAGCTGATCAAAAGCGTAGTTAGCATCTATATACGTATGGTCACCTACCTTCTCCCTATCCCAACGATAACCATTTTATGTAAGGATTATTATACTCTTTAGACGAAATCTCCCCTAATTCTAGGCTTAATAATAGTTCTTTCATTGGTTGGCTGTCTCTCAAACTCACCTGGAATTCCGAATATATACACTGTGAAGTTCGAGACACGAAGTCCACTGGGAAACGCCACTTCTACTGAAATTCGACTAGGATACTTTAGTAAGCCGCTTTAATCTGAATTCTAGGTTCTAATTTCACTAATGTTTAATTAGGTCTCTGTGTTAGGTCCCTACAGGGACTTGATTGTATTCCGACAAGCGGCGCAACTACGGCAAGTTTAGTTCAACGCTACACTAACTCGGCAAGCAATGGCACAAAAGTAAATAATGAGCTTAAGCAACTCTTTTCTTGGGCACTTATGGTTCAGAAAAACATCCTCCCTCCTCTCATTAGTGTAGGAAGTGCAATGTTTGTCGTTGGGGTTTTCGGACTTATAGAGCTAAAACGCCGAATTTGGTTCAAAAACAATATTTCTACGCAAACCCAGGGTCGTCTACGAGGACCTAGTCTAGGAATGGTTTTAGCATCTGTCGTCTTTATTCTTATTGCTACGGTATCGACCGAGATGACAACCATGGGCATGCAATCTATAACACAAAACCTAAACACTTCAACTATTATTGTTACAGGAGGTTCTACTCTCATCGTACTTCAGTGGCTTGCCTTTACTCTTTCAGCAATCTTTGCTATAGGAGTGTTCCTTACCACAAGAACTGGCGAAACTAGTATGAATTTTAACAAACTTAAGAACGGAGGGTCATCGGGGAGCAAAAACAGTGCGCAGGAACCAAGACCAACTCCCCCAGCGCTGTTTAGCACACGCCCGGCACCGCCACCTTCAGGAGGCCCTGGAGGATCTCGTCCTGGGCCACCACCACCACCACCACCACCACCCCCACCAGGAGCCGCTAGAGCTTCTCGCCCTCCACCACCCCCTTCAAATTAGATAGGGCAGCAGGATTGAGGTCGAAGGACACATCAACCTCCTCTAAACTACGCTTTAAGGAATCTGTAAGGAGAGTAATTGGGATGATGGGCGAGATATACTCATAGTTAGCCCAATGCACTGTGGAACGATGGAGAATGAGCTAGGCGCTGGTAATAGAAAATATTTTAGGGCAATAAACCCATTCCTTATTTGTGACGAAGTAGCCAAAGTGAGGAACAACAAAGTAAATCAATGTCCAGGAGATACTCCCTGAGGGAGAGCACACGCAGGCCAAATATCATCTCACTGCAAGCGCCCATGAATTCCGAAGTCCAGAGTTCCTATTTTCGATTACTCTAGTAACCGGCCTAGCCTGGGACCCCCCCAACCTCGGTCGAAGATGGCGACAGAGCGCGTAAAGGTAAACTGATGTTTAGTTGGCAAAAACTCGATTCCAGGTTTTCAGCAGCACAAAAGCCGCATCGGCCACGTAATATTGTTGCCTACGGCCACAAAAAGAAAAAACGCATTTTCTGGTTTCCCGTATTCAGGATCCTATGTTCGAGAACACGTGAGTCTTGGCCGATCTGAGGCTGGTGTACGTCTGGAGTGAGGAGAATTGGGCATCCCGTCCGCTCTGCCATACACAAGCCTCAGATCGGTAGATTAGTAGTTGGGTGGGTGACCACCAGCGAATACCTACTGTTGTATGTTGTTGATTTTTTGGTCTAGTTTCCTGTGTGTACTCCGTAGTGTACTTACTTGTACATGTCAAAGAGGTAGTGTTAAGAGTTAGAAAGAGTAAGAAGATTAAGCGGGGGTCTGCGGTTGCTAAGCGAGGAAAGATTACTAGCGAGTTACGAAATTGTGCACTATTTACTTCTTGGTTATATGAAACCCCGAGAGAAGGATAGTAGGTAAAGCCTCCACGTACACCCTAGTATCGGGTCGCTAGATCTTAAGGTGTGTCAGAGAACTTCGTCCTCTTTTTAACCTTCCTGCCTCGAATAGATAGGACAATTTGTCAGATCATCAGTCTTAGGGAGAAAGATTCAAGCTATTACCTTCGATATAGTAGGACAAATGTCCGTAGGATTCTTCCCTGTGGTCTTACGTGACGAGAGTAGTGTTGTAAAGTTGTAGATAAAAATTGACAGTCTCCTATCAAAGTCCAGAAACTCGAGTAGAATGCATCGGCAGAGTAAATCAAGGTGACAACATTTACAGGTTTCGTGAAATAGTAAATGCTGTGCGCGAACTTTCGCCATGCACTGCCTCGAAAGATTACTCGATAGTAATACGCTCTCTCTCACCACGGTGCTTCTGGAAGAGCCCAGTCTCATCCACAGTTTGCAGAAAGTTCAAGAAAACCCCCGTCCTAGCAAAACGTCCCGATGGACGTTTAGAAAGCACAAGACCCTTCTCATATACTGACCCAGGGAATACTTCATCACTATCTGTACTAGCCACAAGTAGGAGGTAACAGTCAAATTTGACGTCGTCCTCCCAAGCTCCAGGAACGTCCGGAGTAAACTCTAGCTTTCTCTTGTGCTCGTCGTGCGACAATTCGCAATAGCCATTTATCCCGACGGAGGCAGTGTGTATGCGGCCCGAAAACAGCACGAGATGACCTAGGAGACTTATACATGGATATTTCGTGGTCGGGATAGAGATACTCGAAATCGTCTCGCAGACGATTTCGGAGACGCAAGATTCCCACCCAACGCTCTGTTCAACATTGACGGGTCCGTCTTGACTCGCCCAAGACCACGACGGTGCTCGCGTCTTCTTTGGCGGCGGGATTCTCAATGTACCGTCTGGTCCGAGATCTCTGCCCCAAAGCAGCTCCATGGGTAGCAATTCCTTCCACAGTCCAAAGATATTCGTCAGGCCAGTGTGCTTCTCTACCTGTGAAACAACTCCTGCCAATGCCACGAGACGGTCCTGTTCTTTGGTCAACCTCCCTGCCGTGTATAGCCAGAGAAAGACGTTCCAATTCCGGTAAAAGGCAACCCGATTTTCCTCGTCCTGTAGTGGCGTCAAGGGGTTGGTGAAATACTGATAGCACTCCTTGGGATTGTGCTCCTCCCTCTCAATTTTCGGGCGAAGCTCGTTGGCAGTTCCTTCTCGACATTCCCAGGATATGACATTTGAACCGAAGAAAATGGTTCGGGGAGCTAGAAAGCGCTCCTGGACAACCCATGCCCTAGTATGTAGGGGGGGTATACTTTCATACCTACGGGAAAACCCCAACCCCTCGACATTGTTTTCGCTGTGAATGTCTTTAACGTAATCGAGGTCATGAAGATACAAAGGACCGGTCGAGTCCAATTGCACGCAGCAGGGATATTGTTTCAATGGTTGACGGTCGTTAAAACATCCACTATGGCTATTACGACCCCAAACCGCAGCGATCGTGCAGGTTGAGTATTCGTAAACCGAGCCCATTTTGGATGCTTCGTTCCTCCAGTCTTCAATTGAATCTTGCAGGATACACAATGCATCGATCCATAAGTAACGAAAGCCAAGTCGGCGGGATATCTGAACAGCATGTCGAAAAGTCTTCGGTAGGGTCTTTAAATCGATGCCTGTTAACAATCTGGACATCGTTTTAGAGGTGAGAGTGAGGATCTCTAGGTCGCCCCAGCAATGACTTAAAGCTAGATAATGCAAGGGGGCGTCATTAGGCTTGGTGATACGTATCGACACCCCGCCAATACCGTTGGATACTTGCAAATCTAAGAGTCTTGTCGGATTGAACTTCCCTCGACCAACAGAGCAACTTTTGTGATGATTACAGCACTCCTCCAGCCAGCCTTGTGCAATCGGAAGCGATGATTCGGTTGAGGTGCCCAGCTGCGCTTCCTTAAGCCTTACATTTTCGTCGAATACGCTTTTGTGGCGTCTGTATTCGAGGTACAAGATTCTCGAGTCTTGGTCTAAGCTTGTACCATACGCGGCCGGCGCAACCCAAAGAAGAGCCATCCAAAACTCAGCTTTAATCCCTGGAGGGTTACTCGATGTCGGAAACACAATCTTCGTCGAACGTTTGCTAATGTTCACCTCAGTGTTGCCGGGGCCCAGGAACTCGGGGTTGTGAATACTGTTGAGCAAGATGATGCAAAGATGACACCCCGTGCGTGCCGATTCCTTGAAATCAGAGAACCGCTCGTAGTGCTCGATTTCTTGCGTCGGTGTGTTCTCCTCTTCGAATTCTTCGTGCTTTTCTTGGAGAGTTTTGAGTCGCTGCGACTTCCCAAGCACCCTTATGCAGGCATAGCAAAGAACATTGGGAACTTGGACACCGTGATACACAGAAGCCAAACTCTCTTCAGTCGATATATCTTCTGGGCGTGGATTTGTCGACATGACAATGTAATTAGGTGGAATAAATAACGGCTTCAGCGAATCAGCTACTTGATGAAAATACCGCTGGTAGGTAACCTTATTGAAAAGGAGCCTGTCACTGAAAGAGTCGTCGCCCAGAGGTGTCCATTCGCTACTTAATTACAGTGTCTCGCAGATGTTTACCGTGGCCTATATTTGAGAGTCTGGTAGATATTGTCTGATGGAATGTTGCGATACAGCTTGCTTCGTCGAGACCTATGGTCTTGGATTTCGACGTTGACTTTCAGCTGCCAAGAATGTGAAGCTTGGCGGTGGGGACTTGTCTTTGTTTCCCTTCAACTAATCTGAATTCTCCAGTCACAAATGTTTGGCCATACACTCGATCCAGTCCAACCCGAGGACTTTCTCGTCGGTCTTATCTTACTCCAAAACAATTGGGACCGAAAGAGCTATGATTTACAAGTATTCTAAGAGGACGAGTAGAAGGTAGAATAATTAGCGAAACCCCGAAAGTCTTTCGCATTTAGAGCTATAAATTAGGCTCGAATATAAATTAGGTATTTTTAAAGTATATTTACGAGTGTGTTGTTCTTGGGAACAACACACTCGTAAGGCTAAGCGTAGTAGACTATTGAAAACCCCTCCCGGGGGGCCACTCCCGTGGAGGCTTTTATTCGCTACGCTCTAAGAGGGTATATACGAAGGCAGGACCGGCCTCGTAAACTAGCTTCGTAAACTAGCCCGAGCAAACTAAATATTACAGGGAGGTGGGTTTAGGTGAAGCCAGTTTAGGTAAGGCTAGCCCGGGTATCCGATATATTAGGAGTACGTAGTTATTATTAGACTATACGAAGTATTCTTCGCAAAGTAGGATATACTTAAGAGGGAACGCGTAGAGGGCCGTTTAGAGGAAAGTCGCGTAAGACTCGCGTAATAGTCACGGGAATTACTAGAGCGGCGGTAGCTTTCTACTAGTAATCTAGGCTCGAATAGGGTTACGATTATTATAACCAATCGGATTACAACGGAATAACTAAAAATTTATAGAAAGGTACGCTTTAATTAGGATATAAGGACATCTTAACATATAGTACGACGTATTTCATGCCGAGGAAGCTAATTTTTTGCCTAGGCTGTAGCGCCACGCCCTAGTCATGCCAAGTGGTAGCCAACTGTAGTACAGTATCCTACATACAACCTACAGGACGGAATGAATGTAAAATTGATGTCATATCACCTGGTTTTGGGAAGCCTCATCACCAATCACCTGGTTAGGATGACTCTTGACCGTCCGCCATTGGTCAAATACTATCGCGTCATTTTACATTTATTTACCCCTGAACGTGGTAGCACAGTACGTGCATCAATAGCCGTTTGAATCTAGCGCCCAGCCCTAGCCCCAAACTTTATGCAAAACGAGGCGGTCACCTGATTAGTCTTGCAAGCACCCCCGCCCATGAAGGGCGGGGCGAATGACGTCGGGGATGGGTTAAGAAGGCTGGTGGTGGGAAATCGAGGGGGTGGTGAGATGGAGACAATGCTGTTGGGTTTATGGTGTTGTGGGAATACATATGAAGGAGCTACTTGCCAAAAAGAGTTTGAAGAGTGTCTGGGGGAAGGGGGAAGAGGGAACTTTTGCTTTTCTGTTCCAGCTGAGAAACTTTTGACCGAGAGCACGAAGACTAATCGACGCCGTAGGACAGAGTGATAAAGTCATCTGGAAACATGAGGAAGCATGCTTATCTCGACAGAAGATGGAGGAAACAAGATCACCAAGCACAGAGCAGAAAGAGAGCACCATCAGTTTAAAAAGGGCATTTGATTCCAGCCGTCTATTGACACTCGAACACACGCCGCCAATTCCCAACTCGGGGGAAAAAATACCTTCCCCTTCCCGCAGATGTGAAAAGCCAAGTTAAAATATTCCCAGAAATGAAAGTTTTTACACATTTCTGGCCTTGATCCCAGAATGGCCAAGAAATTCCAAGTCCATCCCCATAACGCCATGAAAATGTCCCGTCTCGATATCTTGTTACACAGACAACAAATGCCCAAAGCCAATCACGATCCTCTATTGCCAAAAAATTAAAGCAATGGTGGTTTGGGAGCCGTCGCGCCGGTTATCTTGTATAACCAAGCTGCGAATTTCACGGTGGGTTCGTCGACTAATTTTGTCATTATTTCGGCGGCCCAGAGCGTCGTAGGGAGAAGAATCAGATTTGGAGCCAAGAAGCTCATCTCCAACCCCATAGGTCCACTCTTGCTCAATGGGAATAAATTGACCCAGCCTGGCATGTGGATTAGGTGCACCTCCGTGTACAAGCCCGTGGCAGCGTAAAGTCGATCGCCGAGTGTCCAAAGTATCGGGCCATGTACGAGGTAGAACATGAAGGAGATGCGACCCAGGTATTGGCAGAATCTGGTTTCGAAGAAGCGTTTTAGGAGGGCAATATGCGGGGTCGACGCCACGGTGAGAAAACCAGCGATGCTGAGATAGAACCACTTGAAGTCGTACACGGCTTGTGGTTTGAACCAAGACAACCAGCCCCAACCTGGTGAGCCCTTCAGGTACTCCTCGTCGCGATCGTGGGAGGGGACACCGCCGAGGTAGGTGGCGACTATGAACATGGTGTAGAAGATGATCGTCTTGTAATTGTCGAAGGAACGGAAGAAATCGGGGAGCTTTTTCTCGCGCGCGAGCATTTCAAGATCGCAGAGCAACATGCCGGAGATGAAGGATGCGGCGAACCAGCCATCTGCGATGTACATGAAATAGATGATCAAGCCAACCTGGCACCAGAGCCTTGCGCGCTGAGTGCATCGCGACAATGCGAGAAGAGTGGTGTAGATGGCGATGGAGCCACGAAACTCAACAGGGATACTCCAGGTGTGGAAACTGTAGGAGAACCAGCCATCGCCCCCAGTGCGGAAGACGAAGCTGAAGTTCTTGAATTCCGCGTACCAGTGCCAGAGTTCGTCGCGATACGTGGGCTCATGGCGGGGTGAGACGGTGTAGATTCCGAATAGATGCCACGAAGTCAGATAGAAGAATGTCGAGCACAGGACAGGGATGAAGAGACGAATCCATCGTCTGAACAATGCGGAGGCCAGGTTGTCGCCCAGCTTCTCATGCTCGCCGGCGTGGATCAAGGCGAGAGGTTTGGTCGAGAGGACGTATCCAGAGATGACGAAGAAAATCGAGACGGCATAGTGACCACCGCTGAAGAGTGTTCGAATGCCAGGGAGACATGCGAAGAAGTAGTTGCCCTTGTAGCCGTAGACATTTTCGAAAATGAGATCTGCCGGTCTGTCTCGATGAGGCCAGAGTTGATGATGATGCCAGTAGACGATGAATGCTGCGAATCCCCTCAAGCCATCGAGATATGCAGTTCGTCGAATCTGATGTCGAGGTCCCGAAGAAGTCAGGATGGCAGGGCGGAATGCACCAAGCAGCCATCGCAACTTTCCTCGCGACCAGGAAACGGCAATGGGCGCTGGATTGTCCTGAACGGAAGAAGGGAAGGCCCCGTTCTTCATCTGTCCACCTTCTATGATATTGTCGTCCCTTTTCGACATGCTGGGCGGGCGACGAAGGTCGAAGATGAGAGGAGGGAGGGAGGGAGAGATTGTGAAAAGGTGAAGGGGTGGCGGATTAAAAGAAGATCGGAAAGAGCAATGGCTAGTAGGAAGTAGGCGCCGTTCAGCTTTAGGACGAAGTTACTCGTTAGGGCGGAGCTAAGAATATATTTCGTAAGTTCGTAAGGAGGGAAGGGGGAGAGGGGGAAGGGTGAGTTGCGTGTGATGATGAATGCTGCGATGGATGTGATGAAGCGAAGAACGGATCAAGAGAAGCGCAAGGATGAAGGTCAATGAAGAAAACCCAAGGGATCTTCTTCGTGGGAGTGAAGTCGCGAGAGATGTGGTCCGCTCTCCTCGAGACTCAAGTTGTTGAGTCTCGACTTCTTCTGGGATCCTGGGATGGACAGGAGGTTCAAGGCCGAGGAGGCGAAAAGAAATATGAACGCCTGAGGCCGCGAGACTGCAAGGTCGGAGCTTGGGAGTGGGCTTGATTGGCTAGAGGATGGGAAGCCATGACGCCAATTTTCCGCGGTGCGTCGATGGTGCAGGACGTAATACGGAGTTACTTTTCGCACGTGTCAGGCGAGTCCGAATACCGTCGAAAATCCGAGTGGGCCGTCCAATCACCTAGTCAGGATACCTCCTTCTGATCTCCTATTGGCTCACCCGCGTGGCGTCATTATACCACGCACAGGTACTGACTAGGAGAGGGAACCGCTTAACTTGTCCGCTAGTTATACTCCGTAAACATATGCGCATTGCAATACTACGTTGAACAACATTGTAGTTTTGCGCCACTTCTAGCTTCATTAAGCAACCGCTTGACATTTCTCCAATTAGCTTCAAAGACACGGGCACAAAGTTTTTGCACCCCACTGTACGCCGTGTACTATGTCGTACTGTACTGTACTGTACAGGTCTCACTACGAGCAATGGCTAGAGCCACAGCCGGCCCGAATGAAGAGTGCTGCGACGCTTGAGGATGAATTTCAACGTGAGGAAGAGTGAGTGACGAGTGAGCAGCTGAACTCAGACTCAGGAGGCACGTTTGAGTGATGGCGGGTGAGTGAAGAGTGAGTGATGGCGAGTGGACTCGAAGGCCAGGCTCTTCGCTTAGCTCGAAAAAGGGGGGTGGAGCAGGGGGGGCGAGCTCCTTCATCCTCGAGCCCTGACTGGTCCGTCGGCGTCCAGATAATCTACTTGCGTTGGTACTCATCATACCCTTGGACTGTCTAATTTACGGATTTAAGGGGCTGAGGGCGTAAACCGCTTCAAGACCAAAACCCGAGGCTAGGCGAGCAGCATGATGACCTGCTCATTGGCCATGGCTGATAATTACCGGCGCGCCACCACTTGCGCCATCACCATGATGATCTATGCGGAGGACCTACCTAAGTCGACCTAAACTCCTAAAGTCTTGCCGCATCAAGCACGTCGCCGAACGCTGTGGATCTGCCGCTAGTTATACAACCCATTTCACCCCCTCGCCGTCTTCACAAGAGCATCCCCTCGTTGAAGTTTTGCTATTTCTCTCCTTTTCTTGCCCTCGTGAGGATGCAGGTGAATAACACCATGATATGCGGACTACGAATACGCAAGCAGGTTCGGAAGGCCCTCCCCGTCTACATTGGAATCATCGTGGCCCTCCTCTTTTTCATCTCGAAATCCGATCTAGCACAACAAAATCCGACGTTACAGACGGGCAAGAACGAATTCTTCCGACGCGTCGCCTCCTACAAACTTCCTCTGCACAAACGCAAGGGCGACAAGTTCCCACGCAAAATATGGCAGTCGTGGAAGGTCGACCCCCTGGATTTCGACGAGAGAGATTCGATACGCGCGAGGAGTTGGGTGACCCTGAACCCGGGACACAGATATGAAGTTCTGACAGACGCAAACTCAATGGATTATGGTAAGCAAAGCAATCAAGGCCCCGCCATGCTTTTCTCCTCTTCCACATGGTGACAGGCTGACTCGGGAAATGTTAGTTGAGCAACATTTTGGGCCCGAGGGCCTCGATCGACAGGACGTGGTCTACGTTTTTCGAACCCTGAATGCAACCATCATAAAGGCCGATCTGTTGCGGTATTTGGTCATGTACATCGAGGGAGGAGTCTATGCCGACATTGATGTGTCCGCGATCAGGCCCGTGGCCAAGTGGATTCCCGAGGGAGTGCAAGAGAAGGATGCCAGCTTGGTCATCAGTGTCGAAATCGACGAGCCAAACTGGAAAGATCACCCAATTCTTGGTCCCAAATCACGATCGTTCTGCCAATGGACCTTCATGAGCAAGCCAAGACACCCTGTGATGCTCCGATTGATTGACAACGTTCTACACTGGCTCGAGGAAATCTCGCAGAAGCAAGGGAAGGGAATCGCCGACATCGAGCTCAACTTTGACGAAGTGCTCACGGGAACTGGTCCCTCTGCCTTCACCGCGGCCGTCATGGACGAGATGTACCACCAAACCGGCTGGGTGCAGAATTGGGACACTTTCCATGCCATGCACAACCGCACCAACGCGACTCTCGTCGGCGACATCCTCGTCCTCACAGTCGACTCCTTCGCCGCAGGACAAGGCCACTCTGACGCTGGGAACCACGACTCCCCACGCGCCCTCGTCCGCCATCACTACCACGCGTCTCTCTGGCCGTCTCGCCATCCCAGATACAGCCATCCAGCCTACGGCATGGTCGAAGAATGCAACTGGAAACCGGAATGCGTCAACCAATGGGACATGGACAAGGACAACTTCGTCAACCTCTCACAGGAGCAAAAAGAGGCCGCCATTGCAAACCACCAACTGTCCCTGGCGGGCAAATTCGAGAAGGAGGAAGCGGAACGCAAACAACACGAACAGGAAGAGGTCGACCGCAGGAATGAGGAACTCCGGACCTCGTGCGCCAGCTTCATGGCGACAGCGGTTCTCAAGGCGCATGAACCTGTGCTAACTCCCGCGCTAACTCCCGCTCGAGAACTATTCGCACCACCTCCCTTCGCACCACCTCCATTCGCACCACCTCCCTTCGAGCCTCCTCCCTTCGAGCCTCCTCCCTTCGCGCCTCCCGCCTTCGCGCCTCCCGCCTTCGCGGAGCCGCAACTATAGAACAAAAAATCTTGTACTGTACGCGCTGATAGATGGGCTGGATGAGGGGGGTGAGGGGAAACCTCATACCAACCCCTGTTCTTGAAGATATTCATGATTTTGCCACAGTTGTGTTTTTGGCACTCTTCGATTGTACAAGTATAACCAGCATCTGGGGCGTTTTCACTGTTTGAACGAGGAGGGCAGGCGGATTCGGAATTTGGTGTGTGGTGGGAGTACTGTAAATGGACGTGTGGATGAATTCATCGATCATTAGCCGGCGTTCAGGAAGACCGCATCTGAGTACATCGTCTTGGGATAGAATTTGAGCGTTGGGATGGTATGGCCATGAAAATGCCAGAAGGTGGTTCGAAACTTGAGCTCTGAAGGCCGTCGTTCTCCTGAGTAAATATACCCCTTGTTCATCCCTCACATATCATTTCAACCCTTGGGGAGGGGGTTTAAGATGTCTCGGAAGTTCTCGATTCATGTTTCCTCTCGCCGGAGACTTCCTGAGCTTCTCTCTCCCCCTGAGCTCTACAATCATGATTAGCCGCACCCTGCCTGCATCTGCCGCTCCACGCGACATTCCCTCCCTGTCGCACGACATCATGCAACTTGCAAGTCCCATTCTGCTGGGGCTGCTCCGGAGGAAGTTGGATGACTTGTCCCGGAATCATTTGGCTTGGGCGTGCGTGCAAGTTCGCCCCCATGTCGGAGGACGAGGAGGATGGCTTGTGCAAGAAGAGAGTACCGTTCCCTTCCTCCCCTCCGAGCTCAGTCTGCTCACTGGTAAGACTTGGGTAATAGCAGTTATGCTGGGAGTTTCGACGCTGGTGGGGATACATAGGACCGCCGATATGGGCAACAACAGCATGTTGGAGCGCTCGGCAGGCTTCACACATGTAATAGCAAACCCCCTATCTCCAAAGAACCGCCCATGGTCCCAGAAAACTTTTGCCTCGCCATCGATTTTGGTGTAATACTCGGCTCGCCTCATGATATGAGCTATGTCATATACTCGGGATAAGCAAAACGGATTCCCAAGTTAAATGGCTTGTTTCGGCGGTAGCTTTGGATATAATTTTGACCTACAACCACTATATTGAAATCATGCCCATTCCTGTATTTTGATACTATTTTTGACTATTACACGTTGTGATTTAGCCCGTATTTATTAATATAGATTTCGCTAAAGTATTAACACTAAATGAGCAATTATCGAACAAGGAGCGTATCGCCGCCGTCGCATAATAGTTATTAGAGGACTCAATCGCGAAGGGAGAGAAGCTATCTACTACCGCCCGGATATTCAAGGTGCATGCTAATACTATTCGTAAGTATATACAGAGGGCACACCAGAAGCAGAGGCGTAGCGTAGAGGGGAGTGGAGGCTGTAATCGTATGCCACAAAGTCTATATACCCAAAAATCGTTATGTGGAGTGTGGCGTTACATTTTTAACGTGGTATCGTATTCTAGATTTGAAGTAGGAAAAGGCGACGGAGGACTCTCTCATCACGATGAGTAGTCGTTTAGAATAGGAGTGACTTCCTCACAGGCATCCATCCATCCGCCCATCCCTACCACCTCCTTCGCAAGAGATAAGGAAAGGAGGACCCAAGCCTACAGTAGTTTTATCGATAGGCTGCCGGTAGCCCTCGCCCTTATGCGATTCGCACGATCCCGATCTTGACTTCCCGAGTCGATACCTCGCGAGCAGGCGGATATCGAGAGGGAGTTGGATAGAAACGAGGACGCTCTTGCGAAATACAAGATTACACGAGCGCGGAAGATCTAGCATATAGATGAAGCGAGGGCTCGTATAGCTTGGGGGGGGGGGGGGGGGGGGGGGGGGGGGGGGGGGGGGGGGGGGGGGGGGGGGGGGGGGGGGGGGGGGGGGGGGGGGGGGGGGGGGGGGGGGG
>MU251819.1:0-26258 GCA_019669835.1 Amylocarpus encephaloides
CTCAGGGAAAACTGACAATGAAAATCAGACCTTTTTTACCTCAACTATCGAGACTCCACATTATCAAGTGCCATTTGAAGACCCTCATTCCAACAAGCTAGATAGTCGAAGAACCGTGGTCTTTGGTAGCATTACCTTTACGAACGCTTAATATACATACTTCTATATACAAGAGTACAATCGATATACCCATCATGTGAACCTACACTCCAAGCACATCCACCATTGGGAAGATGCTACCAAAAAATCTACACTTACCAGAACCACCCCATTGACTTCTCCAAGCCTGGACAAGCATAACACACGTTCTTTCAGTAAGGATGCTTAGCACACCTGCTCGAGGCACTGTCCGATATTTGGACTAGTGGACAGGTTGATCAAGCCTGCATCGATGTCATCCGGAAGCCTCTCTCGTTTGAAAACTTCCGCGGACGCATCATTAAGAGCTATATTCGACCGAATCGAATTAAGCCGCAGTCCTATTGTTACTTCCAGATCATTTGCCACTAATCATCGAAGTACAACTATACCAGCACTTTGGATTCTGGCCGTCCCTGGGACACAAATCTGTCTGTAGGCAGAGATGTATCTCAACCCGCCAACGAGTTCTACAAAGCGGTAAGCTTACCAAGTGTTAAGGATAAAGCAGATACGGTAACAGATGACGCGACCGACGACGAAACCGACGATGAAGAGACCGACGACTCTGATGTGGATAACGCATTTGGAGTTTCACCTTGACTTGTCTCTGAAAGTGCCAGCCTTTCGCAATACCGAAGCAGAACTCCAGTGCAGCTCGGAGACGATGGATCTCTGACCTTCAAATTGGTAGATTTCGTAAAAATGAATAAAATTTCGACACTAGATTTAAGAAATGGATATTTGGGCTGGGCCAGATGTAATAATACTACTTCTTATGTCTCGATGCTCAGCTCTATGATTGCAAAGCGCCAAAACCAACTAGATCCTAATGATAGAAGTGGGTCGTAAAATTCATAGAGACTTCTGGCGATACATGGGCATTTCTTGTACACTGGACAACTAGAAACATTTGGGTGGGACTCTCGACGCAAGAGGCGGATGATGATTGATAATGTGCTGAGATTTCGTTCGGGTAAGCCGAGGAAAAGAAAACAAAAAGTAAATCGAAGGGAATGCTCCCTTCAAGGACGCAAATTTCTGCTGCGATCATTCACCTTGTTGATGGTTCTGAGAGGCACCCCACTGCTCGACGATACGTTGGCTATTTATTGACGAAATGCCAATCGCTACCGATAATAGTGAAAATCGTCGTGACGAGGAGGGCGACCTTGTTGAACCGTCGGCTGTATATGTTGGTGGGGCCGCGGGGAGATAAGGCGCTGCCTTCTCAATAAATGAAAACAGCCTGGATGCAAGGAGATGACCGAAAGAACATTCCCTTCCCAAGTAGTTCCTACTCAACACCCATGTTTACACAAATTTGGGACAGCACTGTCATGGATTCGCTGAATTGGCTTGACGAGGCAGCACTCATACGGTACGTACAGTACCTTGCAGAGCCGATTTCAACGTCAGTAATCATGCACGGCTCCAGGAGGCGGTTTTCGGACACCACCCTACGATAGATAGCCTTGTGGCCGCTTTTGATCAAACGTGCACTTGTGGCCAAACCGGCGGTAGATCAAAGTGGATACGGTGACGGCGGTTTCTACCTACTTTCGAAAAGTGGAAAACACCTTGCATGTGGAGTAACTTCGCGATCTTCGTGTATTCGCAGCTGCTCCATTTATGACCCCCGTCTCCAAACTTCTCCACGTTCAAATTTGGCCACAGCTGCATATCTGGGTTCAATTCAAGGTACTGTAGCGATGCATCCTCTCTCGATTCTTAATTCCTTTACTCAATAGTATGTACTGTACTGTATGGAGGAAAGGATCTGATTAAAATTCTAAATCTTTGTCTATGCACGCCGAACGCATTTGTTCAGATGGCATGGTAGCTACCACTAGAAACCAGAAAGTCTCACAGAACATCCCAAGAGCGTTAAATTCTTCCCACACCAGAAAAACGTTAGTCTGTCGCTGTTACCAGAGAAATCATCCACGGCATCGGCTCCCTAGTCTTCCGTCCTCTCCAGACAACACAGCCGATCCGGAGGATGGACGAATAAGCTGGTCGAACGGAAGGATGTGCCGTGTGGCTATGACCAAAAGCCTCAAATATTGACAGAAGGATTTGTCTCCTTTGTTCTCGTTCACTCTTCCCACGCTAGACAGGCGTTCGTCACCTGCCCAGCCTTTACAACCGTTATCCTATTAGGTCTTCCCATCACCACTAAATAATCCAACCAGAGATTTGTTGGCTCTGGTCCTTCTCCCTCTTTAAAACAATTCACATTACTGTTTCGGTGATCAGCTATCTTGAATTATTGAGCTTAGATAAATAGGTAAAGCGAACAAGAATTAAAAACCTGTAATTACCCCCTTCCCACACAAGTCAGGCCTTAGTGTAGTATAAGTCCCCTCTTAGTAAAGCCTCTCTTTACATACTCTGATGCCCGGTGTAGTAGGAACTGCTCCTTTCGAGGAGCGGCCCGGATAAGTGGTTCAAAGGGCATAATGGCCTTAGCGGCGAAGACTAAGACTCTTTACGAGACACAAGGTCCCGTGTCATCTATCTCGTTCACAGGCTCCCACTCGAGACGTACGTTCGAATCACCGTTAAGCTTTGACACCTACATCTGATTAAGCGTCCTAGTGACCTACGAGTAGTCTAGCGAAAGATTCCTTATTAGTCCCGGAATGCTATAGTTAACGTTAACGTCCTCCGAGAAACGGATAGTTCTAGAAAAGATACCTAGGAAGTCGCTTTCAGCCACCGGAATAATAGGGCACACTAAAAGGAATTTGTCGCCTTTAGGCTCGAGAGTAATAAAGATAGACTTGTTCCGACACGGTTCTCTAAGATCGCGGTCATTAAAAAGACTCGATAGACTCCTTAACGAACTAGCTCTAAAAGCGGTCGTTAGCTTAAAAGTAGTTTCTTCGTTATTAGAGTACTAATTATCTGAAGCGTCGTTCTATAAGGACTCTATAATATTAAGTCTCTTAGCGATAAACTTTCTAGTTAGATAGGATCTACCTAAAAAATCCTCTTTACGCCGTTTAAGAACACGGCTTTCTAGCTAAGCTATGTAGGGTCTATAAGCCTTTTCCTAGAATATAATCGTATTAATAAGAGAGATTTCCGACCGCTTAGGATATGTTTTATAGTATTTATTAAATTCTACTATTTAATAATAGATAATAATCTCGACTCCCGCTCTCTAAATATTAAAGAGGGTTTTCTATAAACCGCGATACTACCGCTAGTTTTCTAGGTAGGTTCTAAATCTACCTCTATTTATAAAGTTATAAGTCGCCTTCTTCTTAGCTATACTAAAGCTATCCGAAGGTTCTTTAGCTACTAGTAAGGTCGTAGGATCGAGGAGTGTAACACCCTTTAAGATAATCTCCTAATAGATGTTCTTATTACTATTACTTTATAGGTTATTACCTATATAAAGCGTGTTTCTCTTCGCGATAGACCTAACTATAGCTTTATATACTAGGCTAGTAACCTGTTTTATAATTACTCGAACCTTAGTAATACTTGTTATACTAGTTAAATTTATAGACTAGCCGCTAAATTTTCCTATCCTATAATACTAATTTATATAGTATAGTAGTATAGACGGTATAATTCTTAATATATTCTCTGGTTTTAATAAGCTCGAAATAGATAGTAAGAGGTATAGTACTAGTTATATCCGACCTAATATTTACTAGTATTCGGTTATAGTAAAGAAGGAGAGAGTGTTAGTATATCTCGAATAGAGATCGTTAGCTAAAGTTATAGGTTCGGTATCGCCGCTAGATCGGTCCGCCTCTACTAGTGTGTCTACGGACCTAGTTACTATAGTAGAGCTAGTACTAAGCTAGTCGGCCGCTACTTATAACTTAGTTACTAAAGTCTTAGAAGGAGCGTTAGCCCTAGTCTTATTTACTTCTCTAGGTCTATCGAGCGCTATAACCTTCGAAGCTACTATAACGGTAGGCTTCTTAGTAGAACTATCACCCTTCTTAGACCGTCTCCGCTTCCTCTTATTAGGTTAGGTCATACTCTCGAGCTTATTAAATTTTCGTTTTCAAATATCCGATCCTAGATAATATAACCTACATAGGGTGATAGATAGTTCGAAGTTCGAGTAAGAAGTCGTAAAAGACGTAGTAGTTTCTTAAAGACGTTTAAAGTCTCCTTCTATTTCTAACTTAACTCGCGTTTTATAAACTATAGTAGAATTAGCGATTATAAAGACTAAATAAAGCTAGGACTAGTTACTTAACTATACTAGAAATACGTATAATTTCTTCTTTAAATTACTTATTATTACTATTATTAATCTCGTAAACCTTAAGGACCTTATAAATCTTCTACTATACTAGGTTCTAAATCACTTCTTCTATATCGCGATATAATCTCTTTACTTAAATAGGTCTTTCTAAAGTAAGATTTTAAGAGTAGAAAGGTACTTTAAAACGAATTCTAGGAACTTAAGAAGCTTCTATTTTTAAAATTACACGCTACTTTTAAGAATGTTTTAAAGTGTAAAAGTAGCTACGTGATATTAATAAGTTAGGTTAGTAGTACGTGATACTAAAAGTTATACTTAGAGTAGTAAGTTACTCTTAATATAAAATCGGTTCTAACTTATACGATAATCTTTAACTCTTTAACTCTTATAGGTACGTCTTATATTTATAATACTATAGATTAGAAATTTAAATATATACCCGTCTCTTAAAATAGAATTAATAAACATAAATAAGATTTTAATTATATAAAGAATAGAAGAGGTTTTTAGAGTACGTACTAAATATAAGAGTAGTAGTAAAAATAACTTAGCTACTTAGTTAAGAGATATAAAATCCGCTACTAAAACGACTACTACCGCGGTAGTAAAAATTATAGCTTAGCCTAGCGGTAATTATATTTAGTCTAGCTCTAAGCTCTAAGTATATAAATGTAGCTATAAGAGTAAGATAGTAAACTACTATCTTTACTTTTAATCTTAAGATACTAAAATCGTAATATAAAGGAAACATCTTTATACTAGATAATATAAGTTAAGTTACCTACTCTCTAACTAATTAATATTAGTTCTTTTTTAGGGCTTTATAACTCTCTAACTATATTAATAATAAATCGAAGATCTCCTATACTCTATTACTAAACTATCGCCTAATAGTAAGCCTCTATAGCGACGATATGTCTATTATAATATACCTTATCTATAAAGTCTCTAGAGTAATAAGAGTATAAGAATATAATATAATTACTTCGTTTATAAGAGAAATTCAGGTCTCGAGAAGGAAGTTACATATTACTAGAAGATATAGAATAGGACAATTATTATAGTAAATAAAGTTATATAGGTAATTAGAAAGAGTTTTATTATAGTTAATACTATATAAAGATAGGAGGTGTAGAGAAAAAATGTTTAGTATTCTAGGGGATCTATAAAGAGTCTCTAGAAGAGTATTAACCCTAATCTAAGAAGTATCGTTAGCTAAGAACTCGAACCTATTATAATCGAGATAATGTTCTAAGAACGACTCTAGAGCTTATAACGCTAGCGGAGCGTAAAGAGGTTACGAGAGGTTTAATAAGGTAATAAAAGGCGCTAGAGGCTAAGTAGTGTTCGGTCCTTAGTACGTTTTCTAAGTATTAGAGAATATCGGTAGTTAGGACGTATGTTAGTTAAGCTAGGGAGGGTTAGAGCCCTACGGTTAAGATAAAGCTTTAGTTAATAGCTATAAGTTCGTCGGCTATAATATTATTTCTAGAACACCTCTACCGATAACCTCAAATCTTTCCATAGTACTAACTATTATTACAACACCCTTATCGACTATCCTAGATCAAATTATTAGAGAGGAGGTCCTTTAAAATGAAGAGGGGAGCGGCACTTCTTGATTTGTTCTGCCCTACACTTAAAATTAGACAATCTCTATAGTAGGTTAAAATGCTTACATAGTTTACAAAGCATTAAGGGCCACATATATCTCATCCTAACGTTTCTTCACGTCGTCCAGGGCTTAAAAAGAAGTCGCGAAGTCGGTAGGATTTCGTAGAGGAGGCTGTCAGTAGGGCTACGGCCGAGACCGAGATAGAGAGAGACGCTATAGTATCGGGCGCTAAACTTAGTTTGTGGGATGTTAAGGACTACCCTCCAAGCGCTAGTTTCTAGACTCCCCCCACTACTTATATATACGAACAAAAGTCGCGAAGTCGGGGCCCTCGCTCGCGGTTGACATGTTGTCTGAAAGGAGGTACTATGCACAGCCCAGTCTCCTGATCTCTCAATTAAGAGTAGTTCTGTGCCAGGGGCATACATACAGATCATTTTCAACTTCAGAGACTAGTTGCTAGGAGCCAAATGTGTGTAGACGCCAAAAGCTGGGGTCACCCACCCCTGTGTACCTGAAACCGGAACTAGCGCCGCCGGTCATTTGTAAGCGACAAGCGCCTTAACATCATCGCTCCAAAAGTTTCCCATCGGCGATTCTAAATTCTGGTTATCGTTGATGCTAGGAGCCAGAACCTCCTCCCACACCAAAGAAACACCTAAACATAGACGCGTCACCACAACCGCAAAGTTTTTCGCCCAGGTGTGGAAGCCAGAACCTCCTCCACACCACAGAAGAACCCAATTGGCAAAGTCGCAAATGTCTTTGTCTGGATGTGGGAGCCAGAATCCCCTCCCTCCACGCCGCGGAAAACCCCATTATAGACACAATGTCAAAGTCGCAAATGCCTTTGCATGATACGCACAGTTGTGCCCTCTAGGCTGGCGATGCCTCCTTTCGCGACTTACGGAAACAATTACTCGCACGATCATAGCACGGTGAAGATCCACCTCCAAGGGAAATTTGTGATGCGGACGCATATTCAACCTTGCTGCCGGTCTGGCTTCTACCCTTGATTTAGACATCACTTTTACGTCATGCCTAAAGATGCTGTTAAACATGATTACGAATTTCTGATCTTCGAGATAGGTATTCAGCTATTATATATGGCACAAGCCAGTGTGGACACTAACATATGAAAATAGAAAACAAAATTCATAGGTACAACCAAACCTTTCCGACGCGTTTACACTTCCAATCTACGCACACTGAAGTTAGCCTTAAACTCCCCGACGCGCATCAATGACCCGACTCTTCAACAACCAAGAATGTCACCGCCTTCTTGAAGCACCCAAGAATCAGCTCTCTTCATTTGCCTTTTCGCCTCCCTGGTTCTAACTACCCATTCCTGCACATTTTCCACTGCCATGTGAGGCGACCGCCTATACTCTAGCAAAAACGACTGGATCTCGGCTGGGCTAAACTCCTGCTCCGGCATCTTGTTTACAAACTCTTCTGTCAGCTTACTGAACGTGACTTCATCTCCTCTCCCGTCCGGCAATGTATCGTCGTGCATAAACAGGGCGCGGAAGAGTCGAGCGTTAATGTCCTAATTAGTATATCTAAGCTCTAGCTTCATATCCACTCTACCTGGTCGAATTAGCGTAGCGTCGAGGCGTTCCGCGTGGTTCGTCGTTATTATTAGTACCCGTCCTTCTTGCGAACTAACGCCTTCGAGAACATTTAGAAGGGCCGATAGAGACGCTTTTCCTTGCGGCTTTCGCTCTGTTAAAGAGCTCGCCTCATCTTTGTTAGTTTTTACTATTTTACGTTATCGAGATTATACTATGTCCACGGTATCGATATCCTCGAGAAGAATAACATAACGCGCGGGGAGTTTAGTAAATAGCTCACCTAGCGAGCTATCGTCCACGCTAGAGATATTAAGGATATAGATATCTAAGTCGCAGGCCCTAGTAATTAATAAACTTAAACTAGACTTTCTAGTCCTAGGTGGCCTATATAGTAGGTATCCTTTCCGGTAGGGGATACCGCGCTAAGAATACCACGCGCGTGTTTTAGGGTCTAGGAAAGCCTCGATGTCCTCTAATAGTACTATCTTCTTCATCTCGTTAAGGATGACGGTATCGAGTGGTCTAATGTCTATTACTCTCGTTTTTTTCTAGCTACTATCACGATACTCAAACACCGAGGTCTTATTCTTAACCAGCTTTAGGTACTTAGCTCGACACTCGCTAAAGAACTCCCTTAGAACATCCGGAGTCCTACTTATATAAGAAACTAAGATCTCCTACTCGCGGAAAATTTAACTCTCTTTCTAAACACTCCGAAATGTAAGTAGATGATTCTTGTAATAGAAAGAAAAGCTCCTATTCTAAGGCGAATACTAAAGAGGTTTCTTCTAGTTCGTATCGGGGTAATTATCGGCGAACCCTCTTCTCCTCGCACTTACGCTAATAAGGAAGGAACTTACTTTACTAGAAAATGACTAAGAGGATATCTAGGCGATAAGTATGTCGTATACTTCGTTAGAATAGGAGACGTGAACTCTTAAAGCTGTTACTTATTAGAATGTGTTATTAGTGATCTAAGGAGTTACGAACTAAAATACGTCGCTACTAATATACTAAAGAAATCTTTAATATATCTACTAAGAAACACGGCTAATCCGTAGATATAAAGTATACGACCATAGCTATTTAGGTTACTAGTCAGAAGTTACTAGAGGGTAGTAGAGATATTAGTAAGCCCGGGGAAGAAGACGTCTACTATTAATATAAGGCTTAATAGGAGTGGCTAGCTTAGTAAAGAATAAGTATTATTGTGAGTAGTTATTGTAAGACGTGTTATAAGCGAACAGTAAGGTAAAAGATCGATAGTAGGATAGAATACTAGTCTAAGTCTAGTGAAGTTAAGGTCGGATATAGGAGTAAAGAATGAATCGACACTTTAATAACGTAGACAAGATATATACTAGGTGAGAAGGTTTAGAAAGATGATTAAAGAGCTTAGAAGAATATAGAGGGAGGTAATAATTAAAACTTTAGGGAAATCTAGACCTTTATATATTCTTCGATCCCTATGCCCTTCTTTATGTTAGAAGTCTAATCCGTCTTAGGAGTCTAACGCCAGAGAGTCTATTACTTGTAACCTATAGTATATAAATGTGTTAGCGCCTTAAATAATTAACATAGTATCTCTTATCCTCTATAGAGTACTATAGAGGAAGTAAGATATTAATACGAAAGTATTAATAGCGTTCTAGCCGTAGATCTTAGAAGAGTTTATAGTATATTAATTTATGTTTTACCCTAAATAGAACGTCTTCGTATAGTACTCTTTTTATTTTTAATACTTCTATTAGGTTAACGTAATACTATAGAATATTAAAGCTTATATATAGGATCCTCACCCTCTGAGGTAGCTAGCGGCCCACGATTAAGGTATAGTATACTAGCCCTTATATAACCTACTAGTTAAGCTTATAGTACCCTTCTTATCCTTAAGAGCTCTAAAGAGATGTGACTTATATATAGGATCGTAGTCTTAGCTTTATTATTAATACTATTATTATATAGAGTACGAAGGAGGATAATAAACGCGTTATTAGTATTATATATAAGAGGTGTACATCTCGGGGGCTGTTTAATAGAATCTCTCACAGCCGCTACATTAATATATTATAATAGAAAACGCGGGGGGAAGCTACACATTAAGGTGTAGAATCGATTATGTCTAACTATAGGGAATGAGGCTGAAGGAATCATCGACGGAGCGCCAGCTATGTGGTTATTCTAAACAAATAAACACAGTACGAATCTTCTTAGACTATAAGGGTTTTACGGCCTAGTTAGTATATTCGCTTACGACAGAGGGTAAGACTCATTTTCACAAACGACTTAAGAGAGAAAACACTATTAAAGCCTTCTAAGTATTACCCTTTAATAATCGATTACGGACCACGGAAAGAGTAGTAGGGAATACGATTCCTATAGCTTGTTAGTAAACACATTCACGCTATATCTAAGCGTCTTAAGGATAAGGGTAAGTAATCTTATTATTTCGCTTTCCTTTCTAACTAGCTAGATAGGTATTCTAATAGGTCCTCTAGGGAATAAGAAGACAGCTCGACTAAACTCTATATCATCCCTAGTCGTCTTAGCGAGTTATACAAATAACCTCTCTTCTAATAAGACGTATAGTTTACCTACCGAGATCCCTGAAATTTCCCTAGACAATTCGGACTCTACTATTAGAGTAAATTAAATAGTAATTAATACTTCGCTAAAAGGAGTTATAAGCGTTTTTAGCGAATACATATACCGTGTAATTAGAAGAGTCACAGTTTAGAGTAATAGGATACCGTCCTTAAAAGCTACTATAACGATAGAATTTCCTAAATTCGTACCGGTCGATTACGTTATAATACTAGAGGTCTACGAATAGGAAGTAGAACGCCTTATAAAGGATTTATTCGGGATAGAAGTAAAATTAGTGATAGGTTTTCGGTATCTTATCCTAGGGAAAGGTGTTAGGTTAACGTCTAACACATCTAACCCCGAAATCACTTTAAAGGGCGTTTAAGACGAAGCGATTATTTATATATTTAGTCCTAAGATATATAAGACAATCACAGTAAGTAGAATACATAAGAGCGAATTAGAGGAGGAAAGGAATTACGTAACAGAATGCGTGTTAATATTATTTATAAGTAAATCCGGCGAGGGGGCTTACATTAATCTATGTCTAGATCTAAAAGGAGGTCTCGAGATAAGAGACAAGCTATATAACTAGAATGTAATCTATATTCTCTACTACATGTAATACTATTATTCTTCTTTCACCTTCCCCCCCTTACCGGACAAGTATAACTCAATGCCCGAAGGTACCGTACCTTAGCTATCACGCTAATAGAGCGGCGTCTCCTTACTACCTCTCTTACTATCCTTCTAAATGACGGTAACACTACATCCCTTCTAGTATACACACTAGCCGCTACCTATAACCTATTTTAGAGTATTCGTAACGATGTTCGTAAAATCTATGTTCGAATCGAGATCGCTAGGTTAAAAAGCCTAGGAATAAAGTTAGATAAGCCATAACCATAGATAAAGTTACTTGTTATTAAGACCTCTCTAGCCCGAGGTAATAGCTGGTATTTAGGTAATGTGTTAGCGAGGAATAGATAAATACGGTTGGTAGAGTCTTAAGACTACCTCTCGTAGGGATGTAGACGTGCCCTTTAGGAGACGGTAGAATGGGTTAGCGTAAATACTAAAGGTAAGTTTAAGTCACTCGTAGCGCCTTTATAGAATACGCTAAGTGTAATAGATAGAATGCCACAGAGTAAAGGTGCGTAGTAAAGAAGGGTGAGTCCGATAGAATATATCGCCAGGCAGAATGCTAATACACGACGGAAAATAGTACGTAACGACTACCCTCTACGGACGAAAGTCTACTTATAGAGCTAGGCGGAGCTAGCTAGGCAGAACAACTAAGTTATTATTATTATTTAGAAACAACCTTAGATGAAGTCTAATCTCTTACAACTCGAGAAGTTAATAAGGTTATTTATTTGTAAGAAAGAAATTATAGTTACGGGGCTTTGTAATTAGTAGGGTTCGATACTATATAATTGTTCATCAATCCGATACTAACCGAAAAGACCCTAGTATAGTTAGGCTACAATGCCTTCGGGCTGAAACATGTAGGAAGCTTCCGTCGTAAAAGGTTCTAGAAATCATCCGTAAGGGTGTCTAGGACTTGTACAATCTACTATGCACCTTCTACTCCGGGTCGCAAAGTTTTCGAGCAGGAAGGGGGTGATGGGAGTCTATTCCGCCTAGAGGGCACTAGTCTACATTACTAGGATTCCATGCATTAGTGTTGTACTTAAGGCTACAGTAACCGAGATGGACAACCACCAATATTTATCGGGTTACGGCTGGCCAGATGACCTACTTGTATTCAAACAATTCTCGTGACCAAAGAACTCCGCGTGCAAAAACCATCCCGCTTCCACCATACGTCCTCAGTTCTCTATTCGCACGCTAGGATCGTGATTCAGTCCTACATATCGCATTCTGCGTCAACTATCATCTTCTACATGGCTACTACCTCCTCCGAACTAGACATAATCAGCAGCAACCCGATCAAGAAAGCGCAGCGCGATGGCAGAAATTGCGAGATATGGATTCCGCCACTTTCTTATTTATTGCCGTGTCATATACCCCACTAGACATTACCAAGATGCATCGAACTGAGTTCGATTATCTTGTGGGCAACGCCTCGAAGTTCTTGCAAGTTAGAGACCTTCCTCCAAAGTGGGTCTTTCGCAAGGAGATTCAAATTGCGGTAGCCGGAAAAGCAGATGTTGAGAAAGCTGCTAGTTTTAGAAGAAGTTCGTATAGCTCCGCGCGCTCAAAGAAGGACGACATCTAATGGGGGTAGAATATTACGCTCTCGAGTTCAGCCAAGATAATTTGGGAAAGGGACAATCCCGAAAAACAGAATGGTTTCGGTACGCACGCTGAGGATCGAAAACGAAAACGATCGCAAGACGACGAAACCCCCCTCCTCTCTACCGCCACTCCCGCTCAAAAGCGGCCGCGGGCGTCCCTTCCACGATCTCCTATCGAGCACACAATCGGCGAGAACACAGCTGTCGGCGTCAGCGGGAAGGAGATCAACCCACTTGAATACTCCTCGTCCACAACCTGATTATTCTGTGGGGGTGGCTCTTTGATAGAGGTGTAGTAGCAAAATAGCAGCTTGCTTGAAATTATGTCATAGCAGAACTAGCTACTTGCCCGAGGGATGCAAGAACGTGACTGAAAAATGGCTCCTTACAATGCTTAGGTCGAAGTGATGTCTTTACCACGTAATATAGAGTAAAGCGGGGGTCAAGATCCGAAACGGTTAGAGTACTATTGGTGCTAAGTCTAAAATACTCTAGTACAATACCGCATAAAACCAATAGATTGCAAAAATAAGAGACTCGAACAAATGCAGAAGGAAAGGCAAATTCAATAAAAAGAGGATACCAAGCAAGTCCTAGGGGCCATGTACCAAGTGAGGAAAGCTCCTAGACCTAGAAAGCAGAACTAATCAAAAGAAAAGAGCAACGGCTACAAGCTGAGCGCATCTTGAATAGTTTTGAACGCAGCCATCAACTTTGTCAGCTCTACAGGACCTGCACCTAGCTTCACATTATGCTTCTGACGAAAGGTCTCAGCCAATGCTGACGCAGCCTGACGCAGCCGAACCCAGAGTTGAAGCCATCTAGTTGGCTCGCTGTTTTTAACATCAGTACAGGTGCTGTCGGCAGATTAACGGAGAACTCACAGTTTGCTTGGAAGGGTCCTGCATAACATGGAAACCTTTGACTTTTTCCCCGCCACTCCAACCTTCACAGACTAGATGCGAAACTTACTTAATTTTGACTTCGTCGAACTTGGCGTAATCTTCATCTCTAACAGCGATTCCATTTTCAAGTGCTACCGCAACAGTCGTTGCTGCATTATCCTTGGCCTTGTCGCCAATCGCGTCAACGAGGCGCTTGTAGCCAGGCCCCTCAGTCGAGAGTTTGATCGCTACAGATTTCCCGTTGCGGACAGCGTGCTTGAGTAAGACAGAAGACGACATGTTGGTGATTAGTGGGTAAAGTCTGAGAGACAAGTTTGGGAAAGTGTTGGTTGCAAAGATCTGCGATTCTGAATGAAGAATGTGAATTGTTGAGCTGATGAGTTGAATTCTGTCGAAGGATGAGGTTTATATAGACAAGTCGTCTCTGCTCCTGGACCCATTCTTTCTGTCGATAAATGTAGTAAGATGGCCGTTGAAGAGGCTGTGGGAGGGTACGTTGGAGGGTGTGTTGGCGCGTATGTAGGACGACGTGTTAGAGAGTATGTTGGAGAGGTATTGCGGATTCTAGGGTATGAGACAGATAGCTCACGCTAGCACGTTGTGTCATCGTAATCAAAGTCGCTGCGTGCCAGCTTTGACCTGTCCTCGCCGTGGTAACTCTCGTCTCTATCACAGGACTCGTCCTTGGGCTTCGAGTCTGCTGACTTTCCGCTGCTTCTTAGATACTTGTCGTCGTCGGCCCATGCATCTTCATCTCGTTCGGAGCGCTGGAGAGAGCGGGGAACAAGGGCAATCACTTATTCGACGTCGATGGAGCAGTGTACATGAGGTTGAAGGTCGCTCAGTCACTGCACTCTGGCTATCGTGGGCAAAGATCTCGGACAAATCGGATATTGAAGGAGCCCTTCGATAGTCCATTTGTTGGAAGCGGCGGTGCAAACCGGGACCTATTTCCTTGCCTATACCGATGCTTGTCAGAGCTTGTGGGGCGGTCGGCCGAAGGTCTGATGGAGGAAGAGAGAGACCCGTGGGAGAGTATGTTGGAGTGGGGCCCTCTGGCATTTGCAGACGTTGGGCGCATAGATTTTGCTAGAAAGCTCCCTGCACGAAGGATTCAAACGAACCCCTGATTAGCAAAAAGGGTTAGAGTAATCCCGGGCGAGACGCCGGCCTGATTGGAGCCTGCGTGGGAGACCGTGTTGGAGACCACGTTCACGTTGCACTTCATCTCATGCTTTTCAGCCACGACCAAGGGTTCATTAAGCGCTTGACCGATTGGGTATAGTCTGACACGTGACACTGCGAATCGAACCGGACCATGGTACATGGGCGAGAACACACGTCCGCCTTCTCAACAACCCATTTCATTCCAGACATCACTCACACACCACATTTCCATCAAAGACAATGGCTCTGCGTCTTGGGACCACTCTTCGTGGGAGCAAATACTCATTTCGTCTGGTTGAAAAACTTGGCGATAAGACTGTCTTCAGCCCTGTGTTCAAGGCCGAGGTCTTACCTGGCGTCCAATCTCTTCTTCCAAAAAATCGATGGTACGTCTACAACTCATGTAGGAGTCTGTGCTAATTCTCGTACCAGGGCTGTTGTGAAAAGCGCCGATCTTGAAAATCAGACTCAGATGGACTGCCTCGTAAAGGAATACAAGTATTACAAGAAGCCTTCTATCGAATCGTCTAGGAACTTTCGAAAGTTGTGTGACATTATCAACGACCCTATAGGTTGGACGGCTCAAAAGCCCTTCTGTCTAGCCTTTGAATGGATGGATACGACTCTGGCGGAGGTTCCTCTCGAGAAACACATGAAAGATCCTGTATTAGTCGCAAATATTGTCAAGGTATGCTTGGAAGCATTTGTCGAGCTAGAAAAAGAGCACCTTGTTTATTCAGGTATGCTATTCACCCCTAGAGAGTTCTATCGCCATTCACTAAGCAGAGCAGACTTGAAACCTGCGAATGTTCTTATATCTATCGTTGACGGGCTGTCTAAAGTCAAAATCGGAGACTTGGGGCTAGGTACGAAGCACACATCGGAGAATTGGGTTAAGCTAATTTTCTGTAGCGGGACCAGAGGGCGGCAATCCACGCTGGGTTCAGGCCGAAGCATTTCGTGCTCCTGAGGTCTGGACAGGGGTGAGCTGCTTCCATAAAGCCGATGTATGGTCCATTGCTGCTATGGTTAGTTGCCGGCCTCTCATTCTTACCCAAACTAAAGAAAGAAGATATTACAACGGTTTGATCCCAACATCCTAGGCAATGCCGACAACATCGACAAGACGCTTATTCCCCCAATGGCATGGTGCCTAGCGAAGATTATACTCCTCTTCGATCCATCCTGTAGCTCGATTCCTCCTCCTTCTGACGTCGATACGACCTTACAGGCCTATTTCAAGTTAGCCCAAAACCTTACGACAACACAAGCAGAGGAAGATTCGGACGAATTACTTTTGCAGATTCCTTCATTTGAGGTGTGGGCTGATCTAGCTATGGACGCCGGCATCCCGAAGGTAGTGCTAGACGTGATACGCCTTTTGGCCGTTCCTAACCCGACGAACAGACCTTCGGCTCTGCAAGCTCTTCAATCACCAGAATATAAGGCCCTCCAGAAAGCTGCCGCCGCGTATGGAAACTAAGACGCTCTCTTAAGATCTGGTATTCGATGATTCCAAATGGGCACTTGGGTTCGAGCTGATGCAAAGATGGGAAGCCCTGGAGGACATGTTTACAGAAGCGACCTCTCATTGATTCGCTGGATTTCTCAGGCCAGTCAAGCCCGTGGTGTCGAACAAACATGGTGTATTGAAAGACCTATCCGCAAGGACTAGTTGTGTGTGGAGGACATTGGCCAGAGGCTCCCGTAGAGGCTCAAAAACCAGACATAAGTGAGCCTCTCCGGAGGGCCAGTAGCAATGAAATCATCAAAGTAGCGCCACGACCTCTTCCTCTGGGCAGAAAAGAAAAAGAGATGAAAGGCTTGATGGGGGAAGCAGACCGTTGCTAGTGACTAACCGAATGCACTACGTGGCAGGCGTGGTCTCTGGAATGAAGATGCAAAGCTATGGTGGCAAAATTGGCTGCTTGTTGGAAGCGATGTGGCAGCGGAACCGGGCCATTTGAGAGAAGGTGTGGCCGCAGAACTGGCTCCTTGTTGGAAGTGATGTGACAGTGAAATAGCAGCTTGGTCGAGGTATGCGAAAGCGTGACTGCAAAACTGGCTCTTTGATAGAGGTGTGGTAGCAAAGTCGCAGCTTGCTTGAAATTGTGTCCCGAGGGATGTAAGAACGTGACTGAAAAATGGCTCCTTGATAGAGGTGTGGCACCAGAACTGGCTCCCCGTTGGAAATCGTGTGGTGCCAGATATAGCTACTTGTTCGAAATGAAAAAAGTGTGATGGCAGAAGTGGCTCCTAGGTTTTGCGGAGGACTTCTCGGGAATCTGGGGAATCTGCCTTCGCTTATCCTGCCCAATGATTTAGAAGCACTTACTAAGCAAGAGCCGCTGTTCTATTGGTTCTAGAACATTGGATACACTTCCATCACATGTAAAAGAAACACGTTAAACCACGGAAGAATTTGACACAGAGCGTATAGAGGTAAATATCGTAAGACGAAACCATGAGAAACCCAAGCAATTTTCATTCATAGCTTCCGTCAGCCCCACTCCCTTTCGAATCACATTCGACATCCTCACTATCAACAAATCCTAGCTATACATCTACCCCACCACGATCCCGTTTCTCGTGAGATTTAGGCTAAATGTATAAGCGACTCACTTCGACCCCTCCATTGAACTCGGTGATGAACTCCTTGCTTGCAGTAACTGTCTTTTGAATGTGAGAGAAACAGACCCGACTCTTCTCCTTCATAGCCAAAGCACGCGCTGTAGCCATAACGTTCTTGATCTGGAGCTGGGTGTAAGCCTAGGAAAAGGAAGATATGGCACAGATGTCCTCACCTGCCTGCCATTGAGCTTGCAATTTACCAAAATTTTCAATCCTACTACGTTGATATTCGCTGGTCCTTGAGATGTATTCGTATTCCTAATCAAAACTGAAAGCGATCACACCCCCAACTGCCTTCGAGAAAGCCGTCTTCGACACGCCCTTACGATCCAGCTCGGCTTCTCAGAGAGGGATCGAACAAACACACGATGAGGTTGACCTACGGATACTGTAGATGTAGAGAACGCAAATGGAAAGCCGGCGCCCGATTGTGGAAGCAGGCGCACAGTAGATTTCTCCGACCGTAAAACGTATGCAAAGTGCTTTATGGACTCTGTCAAGAGACGTAATGCTTCGTGCGTGTCTTTCGCGGCTTAGTTTTATTAACCTCCCTTAGCTCTTCGAGAGCAATAGCGTGACGTGTTCGGGCCCGAGTCTTCCTATGACTACGCGCATTCAAGTCAACATTTCCCCCAGGCTCTGTAACAGTTGGTACCGACAGCTGCTGTAACTCAAGTGGAACCGAAACATCCTTCGACGACTGCGGTGGAGTTATCGGATTGTATGTTTGAGTATCAGGCGAAGCGTATCTATTATCCGTGCAGGACTCTCTGAGTAATTGGTCAGTTGGGTCCACTTCGTCGTCATAGGCATCGTAGTTATAGCCGTCTAGTGGACCTGAGGAGACGGGAATCAAGGAATCGGTCGGTTGCTGCGCAGGTATTGGAACCCCGTCGTCATAAGCGTCGTAGTTATAGTCATTTAGGGTACCTGAAACCAAGGAATCGTTCGACGGTTGATGCGCAGATGTTGCAACATCTGGCGAGGTTTGTGTATTGTCTCCATTCGTGTATGCCCACAATGCATCTTTCCTTTCAGTTACCCACTTGTAACTAATGTCTTGAGCATTCCTTATATGCTTATATGCGCTCTGGAAGTTCCGAAGTGAAGCGCGAGGGGTATCGCAGTCCAAGAGATATGGATGGTATTTGATAGTATCCCCAGCTCTACCAGCTACGACTCCGTTGGCGGCTGCTCTATCGGCTGCCAGTTGTGACGGCCCAGGGGTCTGAAGTGTATGATGGCCGTAGTATTCGATAAGCCCGCTATTGAATGCGACTGTGAGCGCCTGTGTTTTACCGTAGAAATCGGCATTGGACCTGTCTATATATTTGTATGCACCACGTGCTCCCTCTGTCATAATTGATCTATCAAAGGCGTATTGCAATTTTGCTTCCTTTATGTCGCCGTTGGAACTCTTGAATTCAACAGCATAAGCTGGCATTGCCTCATTATATGAGGAAGGAGCTAGGTCTGCAGAAAGCGCCTCAACTGCTTGTGGAGGGTAGTTAGTCTTACGATAAGACTTAATAAGATCCGGTTACGGATCACTGAGACCCGTAGTCAGATGGTTATTAACCGCCGACTAAGCATGATTAGGTCTTTAGAAGTAGCCTGAAATTTCCACCTCGCGCGATGTTCGTTTTGTAAGGAGTGGGTAAGCGGAGATCTCTACACCAAGTTCGTTCTCGTAATCCCTAGTGACTACTAGATACCGTTGGTAGTCTAATAGTTTAGGTGGTTCGGATTCTCGTGGTTGATCTAACAATTCTCTGACGCCGTCGATGTCATCTGGAGCTCGTGCGTTGAAGGTAGTATAAATAATGTTGTTTTGTTGCAGTTTTGTACTAAAATCCTTGTCGGTGGTTGTGGTTGTAGTCGATTGTCTAGTAGACTTCTCCCTAGCAGATTTCCTTTGTCGTCCTCTCATTTTTTCGAACGCTTCTAAGTTTTTCTCCGTTAGACGGGCACGTTTTGGGGGTCTTTCGGCACCGGTTTCGACAGATCTGTCGGATCTCCGTTTCCGAGTCTGGTGGTTATGAATTTGAGATAGACAAGGGTATTCTAGTATATCATATATGTATTAGCACACTACTTGTTGAAAACAATAACAATAACCAACCTTGAAACTGTGTTCTTGAAGGCACTGGCGCCGACACTTCGATAGGACTCGAAGTTGGCACACGCGTATATGAGGTCGCTCTAACAAGCTGTGAAGGCTGAGTATCTGTTGGTCGTTGCTCGAGAGGGCTTTGGGACCCTAGGATGTGAGGTATTGATACAGAGCGCTGCCTTGATTGTAGGCGGGAGCTTCGTCTGCGCGGTCCTAGACTCAATGTTAATACCTTCGTAGTCATCGACGAATGAACTATCGTGCTATCACGTACCTGAGATTGTTTGATTTGAATTCGACTGTAGTCGCAGAGGAGCGCGAGGCTTACAGATCCGCGTAGATCGCAGCTTTATGATGAACTTGGGTAATCGTAGATAAAGTGTGGTGAAAAGTGTTTTGGTGAGGGGTGAGGTTTGGATGCACGAAGGCCGAGTTTGAGATAAAGCTTGTCGCATCCTCGGCAAAGGCGGTTATCTTAGCGATTTGATTTGTTCGCGTTTAATTTGGAACATGATTTGGTGGAGTTGTGTAGGGATTATGAAGGGGTTGATCAATTGGTTCGCTGTCAAACAACGAACCTAATCAACTAACAGAAGCTGCTCCTGCTGGTTTCGAGGAATGAGTCATAATTAGTGGTTCGGGTCGTTTGGTACAGCTATGATTCGCTAGCCACAGATACTAACCCCACTCAAGTAGCTAATTCTGGTGCTTTTACATACTTCGAATCAGCTAGCTACCACTTCCAATAAATAGCCAGTTCTGCTGCCACACCACTCCCAACAAGTTGCTATTTCTGTTACCACACTGCTTTTAACGAGTAGCCATTTCTGCTATTACACTTTTGAATGAGCAACAAGGAGCAAGATTTGCAGTCACACTTATGCATCCTTCCAATAAGCAGCTAACGTATTGTTTCGTAGGAAGGTGCCTTTCAGACTCATCAACGAGGTGAATGATCCCAGCACAATCTTGCGAAGTCTCTCGAAGGGAAACTATCATTCCCTTTACGTTTTACTTTTTGGTTTTCTGTTTCCACTCACTCGTTCAGCAACCGAGATAATAGGCTACTATCCGAGCGACACGACCTTCACGTGATTAAAATACCATGAAACATTTCTCGCGCTTTGACCTTTCCATCCCACCGCACGACCTCAACTCCCCGTTCCATACCCAAGGATTATTGTCTTCTCCACGCAAGCTGCGTTGACTATCATCTTCTACATGGCAGCTGTCTCCGAAGTAGACGTTGTTGATCCGATACAGCACGATATATCCCTTCATCAGGTGCGTTATTAACAGCTCGTTCGACGAGAGGTATAGCCGATTTGATGTCAAAATCTTTCGAATAGACGCTAGATCCAAGGCTGAATAGATCTTCGAGGAGGTTGCGCAAAGTTTGCGCAAAGTTTGCGTTGTGGTGGGACTTGGGCTCAAGATTTTCTTTCCAAGTTTGTTTATTAACTGGTCAAAACTTTTATTTTAACTCCTCTCTGAACCAATCCCAGAAGCTGTAGCTCGACACATCGCCTTGTGCCTATGCGAACTTGATGATCTTCTGGAAGACAGTCTTTGGAACAACGATCGCGATGGTGAGCGAGAGGGTGGCCAGAGAAGCCGGAGGCCATTCCCAAATTAGGAATGGCAGTTATCATATACTCTCGGCAGGTCGTAGAGGCCCGTTTGACGCAGTGCCAATCTTGGATTCGGGAGCAGACACTAGCCCTCCGCGAAGGCTATATTCGATAACGTGTCCGGAGATTACCAAGGAGAATTCACTCATAGCAATCAATATTTGCAAAGCTCTTTGGACCTCACTGGCGGCTGCCAGTAGCAGCAAATCTCATAGCGTTGCTTCCTCGCCCAATAGAGGACACCGCCATTATACAGGAGTTTAGCTCAAACGAGTTCGCTAGTAAGACTTCAGCGTATCATGCAAATATTGAATCGTGTGATCATCGTTGCTGTTAGCCGGCCGGCTATCTTCGAAAGAGTACCCGTCCTCAAAATAACCTGTTCCCTCCAATACAACAGCACTTTCGCACCCACGTAGTTCCAATCATCGGAGGATTGCTCTCCTTTCTTCTTCCTCTTCTCCATCCTCTTCATGGCAGCACCCAACATTATCTTTATGGCTCCGAAAAGGTTGTATTCGTCATCTGCTTTCATTTTTATCAACAGATACATCAGATCTGCAAGAGTTTCCAGAGCCTTGAAGAGAGCCAGCTTTCCATGCCCCATGTTCATAGCTTCTGAAGACGATGGTCACAGAGTAGCTGGATTCCATCCTTTTTCGTAGAGACGATTCTAAAGCCATAGAGACTTTGTTGATTAGAGAGTTGATTATCTCCTGGGAAGGTGTCAGCTGGTATGTCATGAGGATAACAGCTAAACACACCGTAAGATCGTCATTAACAGAAAACAACGGTGTGAGATCAATCCAAGCCATGACGACTCGCAGTTCATTCATAAGGCATTGTCGCAAATCGACGCGCAGCTAAAAGCCATCACCTCTTTGAACAATATCATCGTCAAATCCTACGATGGAACTCCAACTCCTTTGGTGATGGAGTTGATGCAAGGGTTTGAGTGGGTAATCTTAGCTGAACGATGAAGAATGTGGAAGTAATATGGAGGAGGGATCCCAGGTGTTACGTGTTGCTCGCTGATCCAATTCCTATCTCGCCACTCGCATTTATACCACGTCCTTTTTTCACGAAACTGATAGACCATGCGGTGATATAATTTGGATCTGTGTAGGATTTGAGAAGGCGGGTGCCCCATGGTTGATGTTAGGGGTGGTATGTGGTACGTGTTAATGGTGGGAGGATGATATGGGTGAGGCGTCAAAATGTAGAAAACAGGTGTTGACGAATTGGGTGGGAGGATAACCCGTGTATGGGATGGCGTGTGCTGGGGCAGAGGTTACAAAGGCGTGAGCTATTCAAAAAGAGATGGTAACAACGCTGTAAATAGTGATAGGGCGCATTTTTATTAGATTGTTTTCCTTTCCCTTTACGGTTAGTTGGTGTTAGAAGTAGGTAAAGGAAGTGTGTCTCCGTCACAACGTAGCCTGAAAGCACCCTTGAAACAACCTTCTAATGTGATGTTTGCAGTCCGGAGAGGTTGATGACGTTATTCCATTGCAAAAAAGGACTGTTGCAAAGTAGTGGGCTAAGTGCCATGTGATTAGTGCAGCAATCCGATCCTGACTGGAATTACCCTGGCGAGTTAGGTGTCGACTATAGATATGTCGGACACATACGTGTTGCTCACAAGATTAGAACTCGGTAGATACTCGATCAGTGAATTCGCTTAGATGAGCCGGCCGTTTCCAGTCTGTCATCTTCCACATAGTCGAATTTAAGTAGGCAGTGGCCTGTGTTTACTTTGCTTAAGTGGAATTTTGGGCGTTATGCATAAAGAGAGATATCCCACGACATAGCACAAATCCAGTCAGATCAGAAGTACAAGAATACAATGAAAAGTTCTTGGATCCTCGCGCAATGCCATGTTGTTGATCTTCCTTTCAAGCACATGGTAAACAGAAAAGACTTTGACATTAAGGCACGAGAATTCCGAGGCTAATCTCCTTGACTTCTGTTCATTACCTGTCGACTAAGTAACTGCCAGACATTTGAAATTCTTCACGGACACCCAAGAGGCGTTGCGGAAAGTATTGTACTGTACATGGCCTTTTTCTGTTGGTGAAATACACAGCTCAAGCCTCCAGCGCAGGAAACTTCCCCACAGCACTCTCCCGCATCTCCATCGCCCACTCCTCCATCCCCACCGTAACATCCCTCTGCCTCCCCGCCTTCTCCGTCAACTTCTCCCTCGCCTCCCTCCTCACCTCCCTCTCGACACAACAAACACAACACGTTAACCTCGCCAACAACCTCAACGCCCACCCTCTCACACCCTCACTCGTTCTCGCCAACCTCGTCACCCTTCCAAACGCTCTCTCGATCGTTTTGCTAAACATTTGATTGATCATCCGATATTCTTCTTCGGTTAACATGACGGGCTCCGGTTGGTACCATTCGTATCGGCCGAAGACGTTCCGCGTGGTGCCGTTGTGGGTTGTTTGGACGCAGGTTATACATGCTGTGATTGTGCGGGAGAGGAAGGTGATGATTGCGTAGACGGCACCGGCGGAACAGGCGGCGGGGTAGTTGCTTATTAGTATTCCTGGTTTATTGGTGTCAACTTATCTTTCAAAGGTGACTGCAGGGAAATGCGTGGTTTACCTTGGTTTGCAGCCATACGCGCAAATACGTATCCACCGAGTGGGTTTGAAACGAGCAGGAAGATGGAGAGAACAGGTCGAGAGATGTAGTCCGTATTACCTAAGTGAAAGATGTTAGAAGTTGTCAACGGTCAAGAAAGAGAGGAGAGATCTCTTGGGAAATTGTAAATAACTCACCTTCTTGATCAGGCTTCGGTTCTAGATCCCTCACGGATTCGAAAATAAGCGGGATAGCAGCCACCACCGCAGCAATGAGTAGTTCCTTCGGTGCTAAATCAAAATCAGCATCTCTCGTAACTCAGGCTCATAGGACTTCAATCCAAGTTATAAAGGAAAGAAAAAAAGAAGAAACTCACTCTCCTCCAAAACAATATTACACACCTCAGCCGTCAAAACAAGACAAATCCCAAACGAGCTAAACATCAACAGCAACAACATCCTAAACACGAAATTGATGCGCGACATCAGCACCAGCTCGCGGAAAGAGGTGATGCCTGCTTTCGTCACTCCTGCTAGGGCGCCGAGTTGGAGCACTTGAGGGGTGAGATGTTTATGGTTTATTTGTGCGCCGATGGTCGCGGCTGCGCAACCGGCGACCGCGTTCATAGCCATGTCGAAGGTGGCGAGGGAGATGAACGCTGCGTCTGAGAAGAGGATGTTAGTGTGTTGTTGAGATAGGGTGAGGGGACAAACATTTTTTCCAAGGAGTGGTATTGATGAACATTGGTGGTGGGTTCCAGACATGTTGTTTTGGTTGGAGATCTGAGTGGGGGATCTCTTCGATGGCTGATTCTCCTCCTGGGTTGGTGTTGAGAACTTGTTGGTTTTGGTGGGCTAGGTCTTGTCGGGAGATCCCTTCTATATCCGACTTTTCGTGCAACAGGCGCGATGGAGTTATTGTTTGGTTAATTGCCAACATCTTGATTCTGAACCTCCTCTTTTACTGAACTCGAAAAATACTCGTGTGTGTGGAAAAGAAGAGAATTGTTTTGTCCCAGAAGGAGATGGGTTGTGTACACGATAAATCCAAGATTCAACCGTCGCACAACAGTCCCCATGACGCCGAGTGCCCCTGTTCCATTCAATACAAACAGCCCGTCGCCGAGAATACAGAGATCTAATTGGTGGTGGTGGTGGTGGCGCAGCCCTCCTGCATGGTAACGCGCGCTAAAGAAAACATTGACGGCCATCAGCCTGCCTCCTTGTGTGTCTCAACGACCACGATGATTGGAAATGTGTGTTGTAAAGACTGGAGTTGTGAGGAATTTTATTTGAAGACATTCCTCGAAGTTTTTTTTATTTTCGCTTCACAAACTCGACTGCTGTTTTCGATTCTAAATCAAAGCAGTTGATGTGAAGGTACTTCGGTCTTTGGTTCTATGGGACTCGAGGATATATGGTACAACTCACCTGAACATATTTCGAGATGTCAAACTCAACAGAATGTACAATCGAATCCAACTCCGATGTAACCGGCATAGGCGTAAGTCCTTTCCTCTCTTCTCACCAAACAAAAAACCTCCAATCCTAACAAAAACTCTCTAGATTAGAGCATCAATTTACGCCCTCTGTCTCCTAGCCTCAATCTTCAAAGCCCTAATCCGCCACCTCACCACCCTAAGCAACGCAAGCGACTTTTCACGCTCCATAGACGCGGCCCTCCAACTCCAAGGTCTCGCATTACTCTGCACAGCAATCTATCAAACCTTCTGGACGCAACTGACTTTATTCCACGCAATCTGCGTCTTACACCTCCTCTCGCTCCTCGGTTTCGGACTCGCCGCAAAGGGGAAATACGGCAGGACAGGCCGGAACCGCAGAGCATTTCTGTATACCTTCAAACTCCTCGTCGCAGGAGCTTTCCTGGCATTTGCGAGTTTCATCTGGGCTACTGCTCCACGATTCGGGAGTCAGCCTGAATGCAATAGATCGACTGTGTATGTGGTTTTCGGCGTTAGTATCGGGGCGACGGAACGTGTTTTTCGATATGTGCTATTGGCGTTGATGTGTTCGACCGTGGTAGGGTTCATGATCGCACTAATCATGTTCGGTGCGTTGGCAGCATGTGTATGCGGTACGAAGAGAAAAGAGAAAATGGTAAGGACAGAAGATCTAGCGATGATGGCTGGGATCGCAGCGAGAGTGGAGTTCAAACATCCGAGAGCAAGGTGGGCAATGGTGCAGGGGGAGGTGGCGACGGTGTTATTGAAGACGGGAGTGAATGTGTATGCGATTGTGACGTTGGAGCAGACGATAAGCAGGAATCGTTTGGGGGATGAGGAGAGGAAATGGGGGTTTGGACAGGTTTTGGCGCTGTTTTTACTTTTGGGGCCGGTGGCGGAGTTGTTGAATATTTTGTTAGCGAAGACGGATAGGGATGCTGAGGAGGAGAAGGAGAAGGAGGAGGAAATGGATTCGGAGGCTGGTGGGAGTGTGGTGGCTAGGCCGGCTATACAGGTAAATCAACAGCAACTGTTGACGAACGGGATGGAAATGATCCCGTTGCCTCCTCCGAGAAGATAGTCGTGTTGTTATTGTAAATATATTCGGTTTATTTTGTTCGAAAAACTCGTGATGATTATCCAAAAGCGTTCTTTCATTGCCCATGGAGCATGTTCATCACGCCCATATCGGATGCATCAAATTAGTTTTATAATATAAGGTTAGGTCGTTGAGAAACAATTAATAGAATATCCCCTCAGCTGCTGCCAGAGTATCATGGTCCGTGCACAATTAAGCGAACCAGTTAGATT
Organism: Amylocarpus encephaloides; assembly: GCA_019669835.1. Lineage (NCBI taxonomy): Eukaryota > Fungi > Ascomycota > Leotiomycetes > Helotiales > Amylocarpus > Amylocarpus encephaloides. Next base: position 26,227 of record MU251819.1, read on the forward strand.
AGCTGTATTTACCCCTCCAAACCTCCTCCAAA